>OY740815.1:6944914-7179580 GCA_963514005.1 Raja brachyura
TTCAAAATCAGTACCATGTTCCTGCTTTGTCCCCATTGCCATTGGTTCTGTTGGCCCTAAGAGCTAAATCTAACTCTCTCTTGAAAACATCCAGAGAATTGGCCTTCGCTGCCTTCCGTTGCAGTGAATTCCACGGATTCATAACTCGCTGGGTGAGAAAGATTTTCCTCATTTCAGTCCTAAATGGCTTACCCTTTATTCTTAAACTGTGACACCTGGTTCTGGACTCCCCCCCCCCCCCCCCCCCCCCCCCAACATCGGGAACATGTTTCCCAAAAATCTGGAGTCCCACACTCGAAGGCCTTGACTCTCATTCAGGCCTATGACCCCTTAGCCCAAACACCATCCTTATTCACCCTCACCCATCCCACTATGATCAGGAGAGGGGAAGCAGAGGCAATTCATGCCTGAAATTGCTCCATATATTGCCACAGTGGAGGGTGGCCAAATTTTAATGAGAAACTGCAGTCTATTTGAGAAATCTAATTACTTTGGTGCAAAAATCGCTTTCCGTTAAATAGCTTCTTTTTGATATTGTTGCTGAATTAATTATTAAAATGAGCCGCTGTGTAAATATTTACTGTTTGACTTTGTGCTTGTGTGAATCTGGATTGAGGCAGAACACTTTGAAGAGCTGCTGCCAGGAAGTAGGGCAAACGCGGTCTGTGGCAAACGCTCAGAACTAATCTAGTTCAGTTTGAGTTTGCGTCAGTTTGAAGGCACAGCTCGTAAACAGGCCCTTCAGCCCACCGAGTCTATGGCGACCTCCAATTACACGTATCACCACGGTGGCACAGCGGTAGAGTTGCTGCCTTACAGCAAATGCAGCGCCGGAGACCCGGGTTCGATCCTGACTACGGGTGCTGCCTGTACGGAATTTGTCCGTTCTCCCCGCGGGGGTCCTGCGCGGGTTTTCTCCGAGATCTTCGGTTTTCTCCCATACTCCAAAGATGAGCAGGTTTGCAGGTTAATTCCAGTTCAAGTTCAGGGGAGTTTATTGTTATGTGTCCCAGATAGGACAATGAAATTATTGGTAAATTTGCAAATGTAAATGTAAAAGTAGTCCCTCGTGTGTGTGTGTAGGATAGTGTTAGTGTGCAGGGATCGCTGGTGGGCCGACGGGCCTGTTTCTGCGTTGTATCTCTAAACTAAACTAAACAAAACAGAGCACTACGTACACGGGGGGGGGGGGGGGGGGGGGGGGGGTATGGGGGGAGGACAATGGGGAGGGAAAAGGTGAGGAGTATCAGTGGACAATGGGGACCGACAAGTGTCAAGGGTGAGAACAAAGGAGGAGCCAGCGTGCTCTGTAACATTGGCAGCACTGTAGGAGGCTGCTATTTGTATAACTTGGGTATTGAAGCAAAGAATTTCACTGCGCCTTGTCACCTGTGCCAATAAATCCATCGTATCCTACACGCTCGCGGCTATTTTTTTTTTACAGAGGCCAATTGACCTATAAACCTGCACGCCTTTAGAATGTGAGAGGTAACCGGCGCACCCGGAGAAAACCCACATGATCACAGGGAGAATGTGCAAACTCCACACTGACAGCACCCACAGCCAGGATTGAACCTGGGTCTCTGGTGTCTGCAAGGCAGTCGCTGCGATGTCCTTCGTCATGCACCAGAGAGCCGGGTTAAATCCTGACTATAGGCGCCGTCTGTACGGAGCGTGTACGTTCTCCCCGTGACCTGCGTGGGCTTTCTCCAGCAGCTCCGGTCTCCTCCCACACCCCAAAGACGTCCAGGTTTGCAGGTTATTTGGCTCGGTAAAGATTGTGAAACTGTCTCAAGTGTGTGGAAAAGTACTAGTGTATGGGGTGATCGCAGGTCAGCGAGGACCCGATGGGCCGAAGGGCCTGTTTCCATGCTATATCTCTAACGTGTAAAGTTTAAACTAAAGCCAGGAATGGGAATTACAACATTTCTCTTGCAGAGAGTTGTCATGGTATGGATTGTCCAAATGGCCTCCACCTCTCTTGTAACAATTCCATACATATATTTACAAATATATTAATTGCCAGTGTGACCCTGTTTGCTGGTGTGACTTTCTCCATCAGCATATTAGATTATTTAGTCCCAGGAAACTTAATTCTATGGTTTATTTGACCCCCTGCTCTCTGTTTTATTTCATTTGATTGCAATCCCACCTTGTAGAATCCATAATCTTCACCTTATTCAAAACCATGCTGACAATATTCTAACTCGCTTTGAATCTCCACGCATCATCCTTTGTCCTTGAATGAATGAATACATTTATTGGCCAAGTACACACACACACATACAAGGAATTTGCCTTTGTGCTCTGCTCGCAAGTAACACCACGACATACAGTAAACAATTAAGAATAAAACATTATAGTTTAAACTTGTGAATGAAATGCTCACCTACAATGGCTTATTATCTGGTTCTTGGTTCTTGGTTACTTGGTCCTCCAAAATATTCCAACTGGAATTTAAACTGGAGGTGGTGAAGGGAGGGCTTTAGCCAGAGAGGGTTATTGGGAAGAAAGTGCCACTTTAAATTTAGTTGCATCTGGCTGGACAACCGTGGCTTGGTGGAAATTATTCCATGCTTTAATAGTGCGTGGAAAGAACGAATTGCTGTACACATCTGTCTTTGAGGCTGGGACCACAAATTGGATCGAATGCCCTCGTCTGCTCCTAATTGGTTTGGGGTTGGTGTAGGTCTTGTGATCTATGTCTAGCTGACCATTTAACATTTTGTAAAAACAGGTCAAACGGTGAGCTTCACGTCTGTCTTGGAGAGGGTTCCACCCCAGAGAATTCAGAAGTTTGGTGACACTCGCTTCTCTCTCGTAGGTGTTAGTAACAAATCGAGCGGCCTGTCTTTGGACACGTTCGATGGATTACATTTTTTTATCTGTGTATGGGTCCCAAGCTGCAACTGCATAGTCCAGATGAGGTCTAACGAGGGTGAAATACAGCTTCACCTTGACAGAAGCTGAACAATGATGGAAGTTGCGCCTCAGGAAGTTTAGGACACCTGTTGCTTTCACTGTTACATGATGAGTCTGACCTTCCATCGTAGATCATCTCTGTAATTTGATGCCAAGATACTTGGTTTGTTTGGATTCTTCAGGGGTGACACCAAGTATGTTGTAAGATGTGACGCCTGGATTCCTCTTTCTGGTGACACGCATGGTTTCACATTTGGAAGGGTTTGAACTGCATGCCCCATTGTTGTGACCACTCGACCACAGTATCGAGATCCATTTGGAGAGCATCTTCTTCATCAGCTGACTTAATTGGACGGTACAGCAAACAATCATCAGCGAATAGTCTGGTAGTACTTGCGACTTTTTCATGGATGTCATTGATGTAAAGCAAAAATAGGTGTGGGCCAAGTACTGTGCCCTGGGGTGTACCACTCAACACTGGGTGCCAATTGGAGCTCTTTCCGTTCACACACACGCGCTGAAGACGTTTTGTCAGGAACTGGAAATCCATCGTTTCGTGTTGGAACGAATACCGTAGAAGTCAAGCTTCCGAAGCAGTCTCTGGTGCGGGATGGTAGTAGACACATAAGCTGGGGTAACTCGAAGGTAGACAAAAGTGCTGGAGAAACTCAGCAGGTGCAGCAGCATCTATGGAGCGAAGGAAATAGGCAACGTTTCGGGCAAAAAACGTTGAGTTTCCCCAGCAGTTTCGTCTACCTTCGAATTTTTCTAGCATCTGCAGTTCCTTCTTAAACAGCTGGGGTAACTCAGCGGGCCGGGCAGCATCTCTGGAGAAAAAGGAATAGGTGACATTTCGGGTTGAGACCCTTCCTCAGGCTGAGAGTCAGGGAAGAGGGAAACGAGAGATAGGGGACTAGAGGTATGGGAAGGTGTAGGACAAAGCAGAGGCTGCAGTAGGAGACTGAATTCTGATACTCCCCCATCTGCCAGCAACCTTGTTTTGCCCTCATGCTTCCACTTGTGTAACCTGCCCCTCACCACCAAACCTCACTGAGATAGCAACACTCGGTGGCACAGTGGCAGGACTGCTGTATAAAATAATGAGAGGAACAGATCGGGTAGATGCACAGAGTCTCATGAGGTGAGTGGGTGAATCGCAGACCAGAAGACATAGTTTCAAGGTGAAGGGGAAAAGATTTAATAGAAATCTAGGTGTATCTTTTTCACACAAAAGATGGTGGGTGTATGGAACAAGCTGCTGGAGGAGGTAGTTGAGGCTGGGACTATCGCAACGTTTAAGAAACAGTTAGACAGGTACATGGAAAGGACAAGTTTGGAGGATGTGGCCAAATGCAGCAGGTGGATCGAATTGTAGCTGGGACATGTTGGCCGGTGTGGCATGTTGGGCCTAAGGGCCTGTTTCCATGTTGGTATCACTCTATGGCTATGACTAACTGCTGCCTCCCAGCTCCAGCGACCCCAGATTCAGCCCTGACCTCGGGTGCAGTCAGTCTGTGTGGAGATTGTATGTTTTACCTATGGCCTCTTGGGTTATCTCTGGTGCTCTGGTTTCCTCCCGCATCCAAAGATGTGCGGCTAGATAGACTCATTGGCTGCGTTAAAGGCAGAAAGGTGGCACAGTGGAATTCCTGTTTTACAGCGCCAGTGAGCCGTGTTCGATCCTGATCACGGGGTGCTGTCTGTACGTTCTCCCTGTGTCCGCGTGGTTTTTCTCCAGGTGCCCCGGTTTCTTCCCACACTCCAAAGGAGTGCAGATTTGTAGGCAATCTGCATCAGTAAAATTATAACTTAGTATGTAGGATAGCGCTGGTGATCGCTTGTTGCGTGGACTCGGTGAGACTTAGGGCCGGTTTCTGCGCTGTATCTCTAAAGTCTAACTAGTGTGATCGGTGAATGGTGTGACTCAGTGGACTGAAGGGCCTGCTTCCATGCTGTATCTCTAAACTCAAAACCTAAAGCCCCTGTCCCACTGTACGAGGTAATTCAAGAGTACACAAAAAGCTGGAGAACTCAGCCGGGTGCAGCAGCATCTAAGGAGTGAAGGAGATAGGCGACGTTTCGGTCGAGACCCTTCTTCAGACTGGTAAGGGATCAGGGAAACGAGAGATATAGACCGGTGATGTGGAGAGATATAAGAACAATGAATGAAAGATATGCAAAAAAGTATCGATGATAAAGGAAACAGGCCATTGTAAGCTGTTAGTAGTGTGAAATGAGAAGCTAGTGCGACTTGGGTGGGGGAGAGATAGAGAGACAGGAATGCCAGGGCCGAGGGCTGAGGGAGAGGTGGGAAGGGAGGAGGCAGCCTGGGTTAACAGAATGAGAAAATTCAATGTTTAAGCACAGTGGATGCAGACTCCCCAAGCGGAATATGAGGTGCTGTTCCTCCAACTTGCGGTGTTGCTCACTCTGGCCATGGAGGAGGCCCAGGACCAAGAGGTCGGATACTGAATGGGAGGGGAGTTGAAGTGCCTGAGCCACCGGGAGGTCGGTTGGTTATTGCGGACCGAGCGGAGGTGTTCGGCGAAACGATCGCCCAGCCCCCGCTTGGTCTCACCGATATAGATCAGATCGAGATAATTCAAGAGTTCTCCTGCATTTTCCCCTGATCCAAACTTGGAGAATGTCCGTAGCAGGTCTGTAGGAGTTTGTGGATGTCCCGTAGCGGCTCGTAATGCTAATAGCCCTGTCCCACGGTACGAGTTCATTCCAAGAGCTCTCCGAGTTTAAAAAAATCAAACTCGTGTAAGCACAGAGAATGAACGTAACGGGTACGTCGGAGCTCGGGGACGTCTCTTAGCTGCTCGTAACGCTAACGGCAGGTACTGGGGAAGACTCGCTAACGGCAGGTAAGTTCGGGAAGACGCGTGAAGATTTTTCAAGATGTTGAAAAATGTCCACGAGAGCCCCGAGTACCGTACGAGCGGCCATTACCGTAAATCTCCGAGTTCGAATCAGGGGAAACTCGGGAGAGCTCTTGGAATGAACTCGTACAGTGGGACAGGGGCTTTAAACATTCATTGTTCTCTTTCCCCAGATGCTGCCAGCATATTCTGTTTTTAGTTTGCCTCGGTTCATTATAGTCAAGGGTGGCTGATGGAGAGACAGTGCATCAGTGTCTACTATCTCAGTGTGCAGGAAGGAACTGCAAATGCTGGTTTAAACCGAAGATAGACACAAAAAGCTGGAGTAACTCAGCGGGACAGGCATCACTCAGAATGGGTGATGTTTCGGGTCCAGACCCTTCTTCGGACTGAAAGTCACGGGAAAGAGAAACAAGAGATACAGGACGATGATGTAGAGAGATGAAGAACTCATTATTACTGCCTGTCCTGCTGAGTTACTCCAACCTTTTGTGTCTCCTATCTTTGTACTGTTAACATTGAGACTCTTGCCTCCTGAAGGTGGCATAAACAGTGCAGCAAAGGTGTTAAATTGTCTGAACAATCACAAAAATGCTTGCTTGCTTGCATTAGTAGAGTGTCTGCTTCAATAAGATATGTGGGCGGGTTGGAGCTTTGACCTTACACTACCTTGGCTGATGTCTTTGTTCAAACTGCTGTGCCTTATAAAATATCACAGGGACATGTTGCACTGGATGTGACGCGTGGGTCTGGCACCGTGTATGGAGAGGGAATGACTCAAAACGCATTTATGTCACAAATTCCACAGCCTCTAAAAATAGCATCCCTTGGTTTTGCAAATTACTGGCAGTGATGTCAGGCTTCAAGCTGGACAAGACCACTTGCGCCCATAATGCGCATTAACCATATAACATATAACAATTACAGCACGGAAACAGGCCTTCTCGGCCCTTCCAGTCCATGCCGAACATTTATTTTCCCCTAGTCCCATCTACCTGCACTCAGACCATACCCCTCCATTCCCTTCCCATCCATATACCTATCCACTTTACTTTTAAATGTTAAAATCGATCCTGCCTCCACCACTTCTGCTGGAAGCTCATTCCACACAGCCACCACTCTCTGAGTAAAGAAGTTCCCCCTCATGTTACCCCTAAACTTCTGTCCCTTAATTCTCATGTCATGCCCTCTTGTTTGAATCTTCCCTACCCTCAATGGGAAAAGCTTATCCACGTCAACTCTGTCTATCCCTTTCATCATTTTAAAGACCTCAGTCAAGTCCCCCCTTAACCTTCTGCACGCCAAAGAATAAAGACCTAACTTGTTCAACCTTTCTCTGTAACTTAGTTGCTGGAACCCAGGCAACATTCTAGTAAATCTCCTCTGTACTCTCTCTATTTTGTTGACATCCTTCCTATAATTAGGCGACCAAAATTGTGCACCATACTCCAGAATTGGTCTCACCAATGCTATGTACAATTTTAACATTACTTCCCTACTCCTATATTCAATGCTCTGATTTATAAAGGCCAGCACACCAAAAGCTTTCTTTACCACCCTATCTACAAGCGATTCCACCTTCAGGGAACTATGCACAGTTATTCCTAGATCCCTCTGTTCCACAGCATTCCTCAATTCCCTACCATTTACCATGTACGTCCTATTTTGATATGTCCTGCCAAGATGTAGCAATTCACACTTATCTGCATTAAACTCCATCTGCCATCTTTCAGCCCACTCTTCCAAATGGCCCAAATCTCTCTGCAGACTTTGAAAATCTACTTCATTATCCACAACACCACCTATCTTAGTATCATCTGCATACTTACTTATCCAATTTTCCACCCCATCATCCAGATCATTGATGTACATGACAAACAACAGTGGACCCAGCACAGATCCCTGAGGCACCCCACTGGTCACCGGCTTCCAACCTGACAAACAGCCATCCACCATTACTCTCTGGCATCTCCCATTCAGCCACTGTTGAATCCATCTTGCTACTCCGCCATTAACACCCAAAGATTGAACCTTCTTAACCAACCTTCCATGGGGAACCTTGTCAAAGGCCTTACTGAAATCCATATAGACAACATCCACTGCTTTACCCTCATCAATTTCCCTAGTAACCTCTTCAAGAAATTCAAGAAGGTTTGTCAAACATGACCTTCCAGGCACAAATCCATGTTGACTGTTCCTGATCAGACCTTGTTTATCCAGATGCTTATATATATTATCTCTAAGTATCCTTTCCATTAATTTGCCCACTACTGACATCAAAGTAACAGGCAATGTGGCAGAGTGCATATAAGCTAAGGAATCCTGATCACCAAATCAAACAGGCAGGGAGTTGGGTTCTCAGTGAGGTAGATGTTTAGGCATGGCAGCGCCAAAGGGCAAAGCAGTATTGACGAGACCAACAAACAAAGTGCTCGAGGAACTCAGTGGGTCAGGCTGCATTTGTGGAGGGAATGGACTGATAATATTTTCCTTCAGACTGAATGGAGGAGGGTAGGAGAAGGCTGGAAAAGAGAGGGGGAGGGGGGGGGAGTGAGAAGAAACTGCAGATGCTGGTTTAAACCGAAGATGGACGCGAAAAGCTGGAGTGACTCAGCGGAACCGGCAGCATCTCTGGAGAGAAGGAATGGGCGGCGTTTTGGGTCGAGACCCTTCTTCAGACTAACATGATTCTTCTTTAATCTTCGACACTTTTATCTTGGATTAAAGATCCAGCACAAAAGTGATTAAAACACACTTATGGGGCAGCACGGTGGCGCAGCGGTAGAGTTGCTGCCTTACAGCGGCCGAGACCGGGTGCTGTCTGTACAGTTTGTACGTTCTCCCTGTGACCTCATGGGTCTCCTCCGGCTGCTCCGGTTTCCTCCCACACAATCCTCCCAATTTGTAGGTTAATTGGCTTTGGTAAAATGTATAAATTGTCCCTAGTGTACAGGGTGATCGCTGGTCAGTGTGAACTCGGTGGCTGAAGGGCCTGTTTCTATGCTGTATTTCTAAAGTCCAAAGTCTAAACCAGGAACTGCAGATGCAGGTTTACAAAAAGAGGACACAAAGTGCTGGAGTAGCCCAGTAGATCAGGCAACACCTCTGGAATACATGGATAGATGTATGGAATCGGGGTTTTACGTATTCTGTTGTGCTGCTGCAAATAAAGGGCCTGTCCCACTTACGTATCCTTGGCACGCAAATTACGTGACCTCTTGATCGCGTTGAGGCGCACGGGCATCGTATGGTGGCGGGGGGGCCGGTCCCACTGAGAAGCGCGGAGGGGTATGTAATTGTGCGCAATATCACACCGTGCTCCGAAATTTTTGTAGCGAGCGAAATCTTCGCGCGCCAACGGCCTGTCGCGTAACTGACGGCCAAAGTGGGACAGGCCCAAGACCCTGGTACGATGCAGCGTCTCACCTGCAACAGCAGCAGAAGCGGGCAAACGATCCGCCCCCTGGGGCTCACGGCCGTTGCGGTCCAGATCCGCCCCCACTTAACTCCCAGAGCGGGGCCAAGAAAATTGAAGATAGACACAAAATGCAGGAGTAACTCAACGGGACCGGCAGCATCTCTGGAGAGTAGCAATGGGTGACGTTTCGGGTCAAGACCATTCTTTTCAGACTGAAGAAGAGATCGACCCGAAACATCACCCATTTCTTGCCGGTCCCGCTGAGCTGCTCCAGCTTTGTGTCCATCTTCAAATGACGTCACGCGCTCCAGACGGCTGTGCGGTCGAATGAAGTCGCGAGCGACCTTCGCGGGAGCGTCGCAGCTCAACGCGACCACGAGGTCTCGGAATTTGCGTGCCAAGGACACGTAAGTGGGACAGGCCCTTAAGAATTTCATTGTTCTCTTGATTCTTGACTCTTATTTTAGCTCATCAGTGTATTTGTAACATAGAATTTTTAATGAATTATTCACGTGAGCATTTGAAGTCCATCCTGATAATTGGCTTCTCAAACTTGGATCCTCAATTCAATAAAATTTTTAAATTATAAAACATCCTTCCCATTAATGTGGTGGCATAAAACTTTGTTGGTTAACCTTGATTGATGGCTACAAGTTCTGTTTTGAATTTCTTCCATTTGTTTTACTTAAGTTCATTAAATCTATAAAACTGTCATTTTTCTTCTGGTCTGCTAAAATGTGCTAAATATATAATGTGGCCCTCACGCTGAGAAGTTTGGTGGCCCCTGTTTAGGACAGATGATGGGACTTCTTCTCTCGTGTGGCGTGCACAGCCTAAAGTTGTCGTTCTATTTCATCTTCCGTTTGTGCACGTCGAGTTGGTTGCATTAGTCGAAACAGGGCGGACCACGTGAAGGTTGCAATCTCCCACCCCATAACGGTACTGATTGGATTGCAAGTTGGTGGTGAGGAAATGTATGCCACGTTCCACGATTATGATCACAGTCGTTATTTTCTTCCCTCATTTCGCATCAGGGAAGCTGGTCACGTTAACATGGTAAGGATCATATTATTAGTCCCAGTCTCATTGAGCTCGTCAGGAAATCAATGTAATGACCCCAGTGTAGTCCTGGGGAGCAGAGGGTTGAGCAATGAACAGCTCATGTACAATTAAGCCTCGGCTTTCTCAAAACATCCACGGGAAAGCTGGATAAACCATTCCAGACGGATTTCAGGCAAAGAAATCAATAACTTTGCATTCATTGAAAATGCTTTCAAAAATGATTTGTCAAGGTATTTTTGCACTCGATTGAACAATCAAAGCTTGCATTTCTGGCTCCCCCAGAGGCTTGTTCTTTAATGGGTAGAGGCAAAGAAGACATCACCTCTTGTGTATAAAACTGGGGAAATATTAACGTCAGTTTGTTACTGATAAACCAAGAGGGAAGTTAAGTAAAAACACTTTACCCAACCAAATGCGGAACGTACCTTCAGGGGAATGGTGGTTAGCGATGATACGTTTAGGAATAAGGTAAATAAATGCATGAGGGACAATGGAATGGAAGGATAGAGCAATACGTACCATCTCAGGGAGAACATGCAGGATTTAAAAGACAGACACAAAATATTGGAGTAACTCAGTGGGTCAGTCATCAACTTTGGAGAACATGGACAGGTGATATTTTGGCTCGGGACCCTTCTTCAGACTCCTTTAGTCCTGCTCAGGATTGCCTTAAACATTGTAGACACAAGGAATTGCAGATGCTGGTTTTTAAAAAAAAAGGCACAGAGTGCTGGAGTATCTCAACGGGTCAGGCTTCACCTTTGGGGAACACGAAGGGTGAAGTTTCAGGTCGGGACTCTTCTTCGATCTAACCCTAAACATCACCTATCCGTGTTCTCCAGAGATGATGCCTGACCCGTTGAGTTACTCCAGCACATTGTATCAAGGAATGTAGAAATACTTGTCCAGCACATCTCCTTTAAATTCTGCCCCTCTCACCTTAAAGCTAGGTCCTCTGGTATTTGATTTTTCCATCCTGGCGAGAAAGATTCTGAATGTCCACCCTATCTATGCCTCTCATAATTCTACAAACTTCTCTCAGGTTTCCATGACATTCCAGGGAAAACAATCCGAGTCTGCACTTGGGCCCCATATGCTGTTTTGGCTTCTAAATCTGAGGAAGCTGGCATTGGGGGGCCTGTTTCTGTGCTGTATCTCTCTGAAGAGGGGGTTTACGAGAATCATCCCATGAATGAGTGGGTTAACCTATGATGAGCATTTGAAGACACGGGTCTTGCACTCGCTGGAGTTTAGAAGGGTGAGGGGGGACCTCATTGAAACTTACCAAATAGTGAAAGGCCTGGATAGAGTGAATGTGGAGAAGATGTTTCCACCAGTGGGAGAGTCTAGGACCAGAGGCTAGAGCCTCAGAATAAAAGGACGTACCTTTTGAAAGGAGATGAGCATGAATTTCTTTCACCAGAGAGTGTTGAATCTGTGGAAGCCAAGTCAATGGATCTTTTTAAGTTGGATGTCGATAGATTCTTGATTCGTAATGGCCCTGTCCCATGGTACGAGTTCATTCCAAGAGCTCTCCCCGGGTTTGCCCTGAATAGAACTCGGAAATTTACGGTAATGGCCGCTCGTCGGTACTCGGGGCTCTCGTGGACATTTTTCAACGTGTTGAAAAATCTTCGCGAGTCTTCCCGTGCTCACCTGCCGTTAGCGAGTCTTCCCGAGTACCTGCCGTTAGCGTTACGAGCCGCTAAGAGACGTCCCCGAGCTCTGACGTACCCGCTACGTTCATTCTCCGTGCTTACCACGAGTTTGATTTTTTTTTAAACTCGGGAGAGCTCTTGGAATTAACTCGTACCGTGGGACAGGGCCATAAGGTTGTCGGGGTTATGGGGAGAAGGCAGGAGAATGGGGTGGAGAGGAAAAGATAGATCAGCCATGATTGAATGGCGGAGTGGACTTGATGGGCCAAACGGCCTAATTCCACTCCTAGAATATTTGAACATTAATTCTTCTTGCTTATTCGTTGGGATGGGCAACAGGAAACAAAATAAAAGGGGGGATGATTACAATAGGGGAACACGAGCTTGGAAAACCTAGAAATGCAAATGCAGCCTGCAAAACTGTAGATGTGTCAGGACATTGGCAGAGGTGGGGAGGAAACTGATTATGAATATTCTACAACATCAACATAAAATAAAAACTTAATGATGTTACTATTGGAAAATAATTAATAGATTTAATTATGCGAGTGATGAATATGCCTCATGAATAGTGCTGAACTTTGCAAAGTACTTGTTAGGCAAAGGGATTCTGCCAAGTCTGTTATTGTTCTACCCCACTTAGCATTATGATTACGTGTGGTGAAGTCGCTGGGCGATGATTGGGAATTCTACTGTTGCGTCACAGTCCCATGTGGCTCATACTAGGCACAAATATGGAAGGAACATTAACCTTAAGAGAGATACAGCACAGAAACAGGCCCTGTGGCCCACCGAGTCTACACCCACCAGCGATCCCCATTCACAAACACTGTCCTTGGGACAATTTACAATTTTTACCTAAGCCAATTAACCAACAAATTAAGTTAGTAAGTTTATTGGCCAGATATTCACATACAAGGAATTTGCCTTGGCGCTCCGACCACAAGTAACAACATGACATTCAGTGACAGTTACAAACCTGTATGTCTTACGAATGTGGGAGTCAACCGGATCGCCCGGAGAAAACCCACGCGGTCACGGGGAGAATGTACAAACCCCGTACAGACAGCACCCGTAGTCAGGATCGAACCCGGGTCTCTGGCGCTGTAAGACAGCAACTCTACCGTTGCACCACTGTGCCATCCCGTAAAACTAGATTTTCATATTTTTAGATTATTTAGTGTTTATCATTTAAATTATAAGTTTTTTGTAAACATGTTAATTTTATTATTTTGTATTGGGGGATATATTGATTGGAAAAAAAGTGTTGCGACTATACTATTGTTCGACAATGCCGTTAAGGCTGGTGATTCTGTGGAATTCATTGCCACAAAGAGCTGAGGAGGCAAAGTCCGTGGATATTTTTAAAGCAGAGATTCTTGATTAGTGGGTGTCAAAGGTTAGGGGGAGGAGGCAGGAGAATGGGGTTGAGAGTGAAAGATAGATCAGCCATGATTGAATGGTGGAGAAGGTTCAATGGGTTGAATGGTGTCATTCTGCTCATATGCCTTATAAAAACATAAAGTTCTTCCTGTGTTCCTTATCAGGTACACCTCCACAAAGTGATTGTGTTTCCTCACCGTCTCCGTCCCGCCACGTTGAGAGAGCAATTCGAATGTTGGGAAATATTTGGGGATTATTACTGGACACAGCCTGTCCTCAAGAAAACTCAGAGCTCATTGTTGAACAAATGAGGTGAAGATAATCAGAGAAGCATCACGCAGTCAGCTTAAAAGTCCTTTCCCACTGTATGAGTTCATTCAAGAGCTCTCCCGAGTTTAAAAAAAAATCAAACGCGCGGTAAGCACGGAGAATGGATGTAGCGGGTACGTCGGAGCACGGGGACGTCTCTTAGCAGCTCGTAACGCTAACGGCAGGTACTCAGGAAACGCGGTAAGCTCGGGAAGACTCCTGAAGATTTTGCAACATGTTGAAAAATTTCCACGAGAGCCCCGAGTGCCTACAAGTGGCCATTACGGTAAATTTCCGAGTTCGAATCAGGGCAAACTCTGGAGAACTCTTGAATGATCTCGTACAGTGGGACAGGGCTTTTAATATCCTGCTCCTTGCCTCAACCCAGTAGGACTCTTCATGCACGCTGACTCCATGTCAGTCTGAAGAAGGGTCTCGACCCGAAACCCATTCCCATTCCTTCTCTCCAGAGATGCTGCCTGTCCCGCTGAGTTAGTCCAGCATTTTGTGTCTATCTTTGTGCTTATAGACAATAGACAATAGGTGCAGGATTAGGCCATTCGGCCCTTCAAGGTAGCACCGCCATTTAATGTGATCATGGCTGATCATCCCCAATCAGCACCCCGTTCCTGCCTTCTCCCCATATCCCCTGACTCTGCTATTTTTAAGAGCCCTATCTAGCTCTCTCTTGAAAGCATCCAGAGAACCCGCCTTCACCGCCCTCTGAGGCAGCGAATTCTACAGACTCACCACTCTCTGTGAGAAAATATCACTAATGATCATTAAGAATACCCCCATTAAGACATTACCTGCTAGAACAAAAAACGCCAACATTTCATCTGTTCTCTTATAAATTCAACAAAGACCAGGTTTGAAAAAATCTAACATTGCTGCCTATTGTCTGGTAAATTTGTGGAATGGTTGCTTTTTAATTGGCACTGATTAAAGCCAATTAGGACCAACAACACTGTGAATCTTTTAAAATATCTCTGAAATGAATTAGGTTAATTAAGGTATAATAACAATATACATCTTAAATATCATTCAGCAATTAATGATATTTTATTAACAGTTTTATGAGCTGGGTTGTGTGGCATTAAGGCATGTTTAATGGGGCTTTAATGAACATGGAGAAGATTGGAACCATTCCATCTAACCTTATCAGGGCAGTGTTACTCCATAAAATGATCAACGTGGGATTGGCGGATTTGCTGCAATACCTCATTGGGTGAAGCCATGAGCCACAGTTTCAAATCGCATTTAGAAGACCAAGACTGTCTTCCAGATTGCCACATGGTCTTTGGCCCATCTTCTTCTTTCATGTCCTTAAGGGCCTGTCCCACCAGCATGCAACTCCATGCGATGAGCTTGAGCTGTCCGGCGTCGCGGGGCCGGTCCCAGTTCGATCGCCGGAGCCGTGCGGAATTGTGCAGAGTTCGTCCCGACACCACGCAGGGCTCCGAAAAACTGACCGTGTTCAAAAATTGCGCGTGGCAACGGCTTGTCGGCTCGCAGTCGCCTCGACGCATTACGCACCGCCTCGACATCGTGCCTCCGTGACCCTATCTGTGTGTGGCTCCGTGGCCCTCTCAGTGTGTGGCTCCATGGCCCTCTCTGTGTGAGCCTCTGTGCCCCTCTCTGTGTGTCCCTCTCTGTCCTGGCGAACTTACCTTTAAGCCTTCGATCCAAGTTTGCCTCACTTTGCGCCGCGTTGCGCCACTCACCCGACCTCCGTGCGGCCCCCGCTGCCGGTTTGGTCGCGCTCATCGCATGGATTTGCATGCTGGTGGGAATGGCCCTTTATGCTATATAGTGGCTCACCACTGCTGTACACATCTTAGCGCTATTGGAGTGTTACGTGCAACGTCTGCAGTAGTGCATGGATTATCCATCAATGGGCTGTGCAGTAGATGCTGCATTGTCTGGGTCTGTGTGTGCCACAGTCACAGGTTGTTGTACCCTCAATGTAGCCCCATTTGTGCATTGTCACCCTTGACCGCCCAACCCCGTTTCGCAGTCGCTTGAGGCATCTCCAGTTCAATTTCCAGAATAGGATTTGAGACCCGCTTGGGCCCATATCTCCAGAGTGGGATTTGAACACACACCCTTCTGATGCAAAAAGTACTGATTCAGTCCGATGTCTGATGAAGGGTCTCGACTCGAAACGTCACCCATTCCTTCCCTCCAGACATGCTGCCTGTCCCGCCGAGTTACCCCAGCATTTTGTGTCTACCTCCAGAATAGTTGCAGAATTTGGCCTTGGATGAAAGAATCAAGGGCTGGAGGAACCCACTGGGTTCGGCTCCATCTGAGGAGGGAAATAGACAGACAAAGTCTGAAGAAGAGCCTGAAGATGGCTGAAATTTCAGATCGAGACCCTTCTTCAGACTTGTTTGTGATAAGTTGAGTTGCCATCTTTTTACCGAGACTCTGGAGTTAGCACTTTTTGGGTCAGAGGGTTTTGTGTTTGAATCCTCCTCAAGAGATATCAGCACAAGTGGGTTACAAATAAGCTCATTGATACTTTATTGTCAAGTATGCCTACCGGGGTAGGTACAGCATTTTTGCAATACAGTTCTGTAAAAATCTTACTATACATATGCAAAATCATACTTACAGTAAGGATATGAATGTAAGATAGCAGATTGCACTGAGGCAGCATACAAGAGTTGTCACGTCTTCCAATGTCATTTTGTACCCTTCAAGTTCAGAGTTGTTGAAAATGCTGGAGTGTTAAGGCCCCTGTCCCACGATGCCAGTTTACCCAAGAGCTCTCCCGAGTTGAAAAAAAATCAAACTCGTGGTAAGTACATAGAATGTACGTAGCGGGGTACGTCGGAGCTCGTGGATGTCTCGTAGTGGCTCGTAACGCTAATGGCAGATACTCGGGAAACACGGAAACTCGTGAAGTTTTTTCAACAGTGTGAACCATTTCCAAGAGTAAAAAAAAAACTCATGATGAAGTACCACGAGTTTGATTTTTGTTTAAACTCGGAAGAGCTCTTGGGTGAACTCACGTCGTGGGACAGGGGCTTTAGAGTGTTAACCAGGCCGTAAAGGCGGCAGCACTGGGTTGCAGTGGACAGCCTGACCTTGCGACGTTGTTGACATCTTCCACCGCTGCTTCCTGCTGTTGCAGCCCACGTCCAACAGTACGGAGAACAATGATCATCTCGAGGGACAAATGTTAGCTTGAGATTCACAAAATAGTTGAATAATAATATCTTTTATTGTCATTACACACAAGTGCAACGAGATTTGGTTTGCAACTTCCATCCGATGTCATAACTTAAACGACAAATAAAATGTAGGTTTAGATACCCCGAGAACAAGGTTTGTAAAAAGAACATTAGACCAGTTACAGTTTCATTTATTGTCACATGTCCCAAGGTACAGTGAGAAGCTTTTGTTGCGTGCTATCCAGTCAGCGGAAAGACAGTGCATTTTTTTTTTTTTTTTTTTCAAAATAGACTTTATTCGGGTAATAAATATTTACAATACATCAACCGTGCGAAAAATCCATCCGACATTTTCGGAGGCTATACAAATTGTTCCATACAGTCCAGATACATTTCTCAGATTTCGCGAATCGATCCCCCACCCGTGCCACTCATGTGGCCCCCCGGCATGGGATACCTTCCCTTATTTTGAGGGGCGTCTCCACCATACCGTGCCCCCCATCTCCAGCAGCAGAAGGACCTTAGACTGTGGCCCTCCCCCACCGAGCCTTGGCGTTGGCTGCGCCGAGCTTCAGTGCGTCCCTCAGCACGTACTCCTGCAGTCTGCAGTGGGCCAGTCGACAGTACATGATTACAATCGAGCCATTTACACTGTATAGACGCATGATAAGGGAATGACTTTAAGTGCAAGGTAAAGCCAGCAAAGTCCCATCGAGGATAGTCCGAGGGTCACCAATGAGGTAGATAGTAGTTCAGCACTGCTCTCTGGTTGTGGTAGGATGATTCCGTTGCCTGATTCTGTTGTTCTGTTGTGCTGAAGCAAAGCAAGAATGTCATTGTCCGATCGGGGACACATGACAATAACGTCTCTTGACTTGACTCTTGATAACAGTTGGGAAGTAACTGTCCCTGAATCTGGAGGCATGCGTTTTCACACTTCTGTACCTTTTGCCTGATGGGAGAGGGGAGAAGAGGGAGTGGCCTGGGTGTGACTCGTTCTTGATTATGCTGCTGGCCTTGCCGGGGCAGCATGAGGTGTAAATGGAAGTTCATCCAACTTGAAATATTGGCTTGAAATCTGTGGCCTTCAGGGTGTGGCTGAGCAGAGGTTACTCAAAATTTATCCTTAAGGGCCTGTCCCACCAGCATGCGACTCCATGTGGTGAGCGCGACCAAACTGGAAGCAAGGGCCGCACGGAGGTCGGGTGATCCCCGTACAGGAATCGGTCCCACCAGCATGCGCCTGCATGCGGCGAGCGCGACCAAACCGGCAGCGGGGGCCGCGCGGAGGTCGGGTGAGTGGTGCGAAGTTGGAGCGAAGTCCGTAGTAAGTTCGCAAGGACAGAGAGGGACACACAGAGAGAGGGTCACGGAGGCACACTCAGGGAGGGTCACAGAGACACATATAAAGAGGGTCACGGAGGCACTCCTGATGTGCTCCTGAGGACAGAAAAGGGTTGAATTCATGTTCAGAAGTGATCGGAGCAGAATTAGGCCATTCGGCCCATCAAGTCCATTCCACCTATCAATCATGGCTGACCTACTTTTTCCCTCTCAACCCCATTCTCCTGCCTTCTGCCCCAAACCCCTTGTGCTGCTCTTGCTCTCTGCTAAATGATTAACCTTCCGTTAACCATCAAATGTGGAAAAATATTTTTGCCAGTAGTTATGCCTTTTTGGATAAGCAAGGCAAAATGGATTAATATCAGTATCTGCTGGATCTAGAGGCATATGGACATAAAAAGCTCAGGGTTTCAGGCCCAGGGATTAACATGCTATTATTACTGTCGGAAAGATGTTGTTAAGCTGGATAGAGCGCAGAGAAGATTTACGAGGATGATGCCAAGATGTGAGGGCCTGGGCTCCAGTTAGGAGAGGTTGGACAGGGTAGGACACAGGAGGATGATAGGTGATCTTATAGAGATGTATGAAATCGTGAGAGGAATAGATAGGGTGGATGCACAGAGAATTTTAACCAGAGTAGGAGAATCATGACAGAGAGGACAGAGGTGAGAGGGGGAAGATTGGATAGGAATCTAGAGGGCAATATTTGAACACAGAGGGTGGTGGGTATATGGAGCGAGCAACCAGAGGAGGTAGGTGAGGCAGAAGCTATGACTAAATTTAAAGGGAATTTAGACAGGTACATGGATAAAAAAAAAGGATTGGAAGGATATTGGGCAAACGCAGGTAGGTGGGTCTAGGGTAGATGGGGCATCTCAGTCAGTGTGGGCAAGTTGGGCCGAAGAGCCTGTTTCCGTGCTGTATGACTCTTTGAGCATCAGGCAAAAAAAATTCACAAATTAGTCAGTCAATAGTCAATAGTCAGATTTATTCGTCACATACGCAATGAAGTGCAATGAAGTGAATTTGCCAGCAGCGGCACAATAAAAAAAGAACACAGTATACACAATAAAAAAATTAACACAAAACATTCACCGCAGCATCCATCGCTGTGGTGGAAGGCACAACGTTTAGTCAGTCCTCCTCCATTTTCCCCGTGGTCGGGACCATGAACCTCCGCAACGCCGCTGCGGGCGGCCAGATGTGCAGGCAAGGTAGGTCCCGAATCGGTGCTTCCCTACCGGAGACCGCGGCTTGAAGATTCCCCGGCGAGGGATCCCGCTTCGGATGGTAAGTTCCCGCCGCGCCCGCGGTTAGAAGCACCGCAGCCTGCAGCTTCTTGATGATGTAGGCCGCGGGTCGGCGGTAGGAGCTCTTCTCCTCCGGGGATCCCCAACGAGGGATCCGGACGCTGCGACCGCTGCCGAAGCTCCGGGCCCGTCTCCGGGAAAGGCCGCACCGATCCTTGGTATTAGACCGCGAGGGAGGCGACATGGAAAAGGTAAGTTTACCCCTTACCCTCCCCCCCCCCCCCCCCCCCCCCCACATACACACACCACCCCCCACACAAGACACACCGAGAAACATTAAAGACACACAGGGGTACACAAAAATCTGGAGAAACTCAGCAGGTGCAGCAGCATCTAAGGAGCGAAGGAGATAGGCGACGTTTCGGGTCGAGACCCTTCTTCAGACTGGTCAGGGATCAGGGAAACGAGAGATATAGACGGTGATGTGGAGAGATAAAGAACAATGAATGAAAAATATGCAAAAAAGTATCGATGATAAAGGAAACAGGCCATTGTAAGCTGTTTGTAGTGTGAAAATGAGAAGCTAGTGCGACTTGGGTGGGGGAGAGATAGAGAGAGAAGGAATGCCAGGGCCCGAGGGCTGAGGGAGAGGTGGGAAGGGGAGGAGACAGAATTGAGAAAATTCAATGTTTAATCCCAGAGGATGCAGACTCCCCAAGCGGAATATGAGGTGCTGTTCCTCCAACTTGCGGTGTTGCTCACTCTGGCCGTGGAGGAGGCCCAGGACCGAGAGGTCGGATACGGAATGGGAGGGTGAGTTGAAGTGCTGAGCCACCGGGAGGTCGGGTTGGTTATTGCGGACCGAGCGGAGGTGTTCGGCGAAACGATCGCCCTGCCTCCGCTTGGTCTCACACAATTGGACAGGCTAGAAAACAACAAAAGTAGAAAATGACTAACGCGCTGCTGGCAGGGTAGCTGTCCCGCAGCGCCCCCACCAACTTAACCCTGGACAGCCAAGCCAAACCTCATTAGTGATCTCATCTGTTTGGCATTACCAAACCTCGAAGCAAAGCTCTGTCCAATTGACACAGTGTGTTGCCGTTAATTGTTTTCCACAATGTAATTTCCATGTGTTTTTGCTCGTGGAAATTATAGATGTACCGTCAAGAATTGTCAGACCTCAATAGAATAGCAAGTGTCAGTCGTCAACAATCCTCCATGTTAATTAAGTTGTCCAAACTTTAGATCCTCACTATCTACAACTGTTCCTTCAAAAAAAAAATCATAGCACCATCACAATGCAAGCGCTCTGATCAAATTGTCACGATAATTATGTTTCATTGTGGAGGAAATACATGAGTGTCAACTTCAATTATCTTTTACTCATAGAGAAAGAAAATTACTTCAGGGTGGCCCACCCTAAGGCTTTAACTTGTCTCAAGTGTCAGGAATAAGCTGCGATGACATTCCCTGTAGCTTTTTGTATTTGGCACCAATGTAAACAGTTGTTCCTGGGGTTGCAAACAGTATTTTACACTTAAACTGGGGCTTTAGCATGGTAACATATCTCAAGGATGTGGAGTGGTTATGTGTGCTGGTTTATGTTGGTCACCTCTGCTAAATTCGGCAAGGTTAGAGGCTTTTGGTCATTCTCTACCTATCAAGCTTAATGACCTGGCTGCCATGAGCGTTAGTTTAGCTTATTTTACTTTAGAGACACAGCGCGGAAACAGGCCCTTTGGTTCACCAAGTCAATAGACAATAGACATAGGTGCAGGAGTAGGCCATTTGGCCCTTCGAGCCAGCACCGCCATTCAATGTGATCATGGCTGATCATCCCCAATCAGTACCCCGTTCCTGCCTTCTCCCCATATCCCCTGACTCCGCTATCTTTAAGAACCGTATCTAGCTCTCTCTTGAAAGTATCCGGAAAACCTGCCTCCACCGCCCTCTGAGGCAGAGAATTCCACAGACCTCACAACTCTCTGTGAGAAGAAGTGTTTCCTCGTCTCCGTTCTAAATGGCTTACTCCTTATTCTTAAACTGTGGCCCTTGGTTCTGGACTCCCCCAACATCGGGAACATGTTTGCTGCCTCTGGTATGTCCAAGCCCTTAACAATCTTATATGTTTCAATGAGATCCCCTCTCATCCTTCTAAACTCCAGAGTGTACAAGCCCGGCTGCTCCATTCTCCTAGCATATGACAGTCCCGCCATCCCGGGAATTAACCTTGTAAACCTACGCTGCACTCCCCCAATGGCAAGAATTGGTCCACGCCAACCAGCGATTGCCACACACTAACGCTATCCTACACAATCTAGGGACAATTTACATTTTTTACCGAAGCCAATTAACCTCCAAACCTGTGCTTCTTTGCAGTGTGGGAGGAAACAAGAGAACCACGAGAAAATCCATGCAAGTCACGGGGAGAACGTACAAACGCCATACAGACAGCACCCATAGTCAGGATCGAACCCGGGTCACTGGCGCTGTGAGGCAGCAACTCTACTGCTGTGCCACCGTGCCACTCTAAAGTGTAGGTTTAGGTTTATGATTGTACCAAGTTACAGTGCAAATCTTTGTTTCGTATTCAGACCCGGGTTCGATCCTGACAATGGCTGCTGTCTGTACGGAGTTTGTACGTTCTCCCCGTGCCCTGCGTGGGTTTTCTCCGAGATCTACGGCTTCCCCCCACACTCCAAAGGCGTACAGGTTTGTGGGTGAATTGGCTTGGTAAATGTAAAATCGCCCCCAGTGTGTGTAGGATAGTGTTAGTGGATCGCTGGCCGGCATGGGCCCGGTGGGCCGAAGGGCCTGTTTCCGCGCTGCATCTCTAAAAAAGAAGGGAAGAAAATACGTCAATCTGAAGTACAATAGGCAGAGCAAAGGGTGCAGAGTACAGAATATAGTTCTAGGCATCGGAGTGCACCGGCTCCAGAAACAAAGTCTAATGTACGCAATGGGGTGCAGGTTAATCCAACATTCATGTTGCTCATGCAAACACTGTTCAGAAACCTGACAACAGAGGAAGCGAAAATTATAGAGAGGAACCCCTCAGCACCATTATGAATTAGGCCCATCATTTGCAGAGAATTTCTGAAGCTGCTTCTGTCATTACATTTACAAAGCATTATACATTTATGTCATTGATGATCTGTGGCAGCAGATACGAGACATTTAAAATTAAAGCTGAAAGGCTGGAAGGCGTATTGGTAGAATGGAGATGAGGAATAATTTATTTAATAGCGGGTGGCGAATCTGTGGAATTTTTTGCCACAAACTGCGATTGGGTATTTCTAAAGTGGAGATTGGTAGGTTCTTGATTAGTGCGGGTGTCAAGAGTAATGGGGAGAAGGCAGGAGAATGGGGCTGAAAGGGGAAGATAGATCAGCCACGATCGAATGGCGCAGCAGACTCGATGGGTGGAATGGCTTAATTCTGCTCCTATGTCTAAAGAACATATGAACTCTAGCTTAGTTTAGAAATACAGCGCAAAAGCAGGTTCTTCGACCGCCGAGTCCGCGCCGCCGATCGACCTCACGCACTAACACTACCCCACACTCTCTGGGGACAATGTCACATTTGCACCAAGCCAATTAACCGACAAACCTGGGGTACACAAAATGCTGGAGAAACTCAGCGGGTGCAGCAGCATCGATGGAGCGAAGGAGATAGGCAACGAACCGACAAACCTGCACCTTTCTGGAGTGTAGGGAGGAAACTGAAGATCTCGGGGTTACGGGGAGAACGTACAAACTCTACAGACAGCACCCGTGGTCAGGATGGAACCTGGGCCTCTTGCGCTGCCAGGCACCAACTCTACCGGTAATGGCACCGTGTTGCCTTTGGGCTCTCTCTGCTCTCCAGATGGTTATCTCTCTATATTGTTTATCAGACTATTTGCCATGAATTATGACACCTTCCCCCACCACCAGTGTTTAGGCTGACACAGTGCTCCCAGAAACAGCCTACACGTTCCCAATCTAGCGCGTGGTACTGTTCTTCAAAGTGTTTCACCGCATGCAAACCCTCTTGAGATGCTGAAATAGCTAGCAAGACAGATACACACACTCTCGCTGAAGGAAGCACTTCAATCATTAGCTGTTGAAGCTCTTCTTCTGCCTTGCTACCTCTAATCATGGCTTTGTTCTGAAGCACTATGCCGTGCTGAATGATCATTCAATCACCTCACTGCACAGCCAAAGTAACAACACATACAAACGGGAGACTGAAGATGGGTTTTAATATTCTGTAAGAGCTACGCCAAGATTGAAGTGAGGAGATAAGAGTGAGAAGATGCAAATGGTGGCAGCACTAAAAGCAAAAAATGGCAGGTATTCTCGGCTATTTAATATCTCAAATGGAACGTATGAAAAAAGGGAAGGGTGAATGTATCAGATGACAGTAGATCTTCCTCTGGAACGGGCACATAAAGACTCACCGCGTTTCAATGCCATCTTAGTTTCATTGCCCATTATGTACTAAACCTTAGATTCACCTCATCTTTAATGCCCTGTCCCACTGTATGAGTTCATTCAAGAGCTCTCCCGAGTTTAAAAAAAAAATCAAACTCGTGGAAGCACGTAGAATGGACGTAGCGGGTACGTCGGGGCTAGGGACGTCTCTTAGCGGCTCGTAACACTAACGGCAGGTACTCGGGAAACGCGGTAAGCTCGGGAAGACTCGTAAAGATTTTTCAACATGTTGAAAAATGTCCACGAGGGCCCCGAGTACCGACGAGCGGCCATTACCGTAAATCTCCGCGTTCGAATCAGGGCAAACTCGGGAGAACTCTTGAATGAACTCATACAGTGGGACAGGGCTTTTAGGAGGTGTAGGATATAGGGTTGCCAACTTTCTCACTCCCAAATAAGAGCCAAAAGGTCGAAATAAGGGACAAATTCCCGACATCAATTCGTTGCCGTGGCTGGGTGAATGATGAGTTGGCCCGGGTGCTGGACTGCACACAAAGCCCAGCCGGCGGGCTAGGTGAGGAGTTTCGGCCCGAGCATGTGACTTTGCAAGCGACGTCACACGACCCAGGCCAAAACTCCTCAGCTGGCCCGCCGGCTGGGCTTCGTGTTCTGCTGCACGCAAAGTCCCGCGCCCCACCCAACTCATGAACCGATGATCGGCCACGAGAAGGAGGGGCGGTGGTGTTGGCGGTAAGCGAAGGTCCGAATGTCGGACAGCTGGCCGGGCTGCCGGCCGACGGGGCCACGGGCGAGGCGCTGCTGCTGCTGCACTCCATGGGCTGCACTACGTCGGGGCGGGTGAGGCGGGGCCGGACGCGGCGCTCCGACCCGACAGTCCCCTCGACCCGAGTGGTAGCGGTCAAATACGGGACAAGGGCGATCCAGTACGGAACAAACCAATTTAGCCCAATATACGGGATGTCCCGGCTAATACGGGACAGTTGGCAACCCTCGTAAGGATATATTGATTCCAGACTAAATGGTGATAGCACAGATGTCGGGCATCGATCTCTTGAACCATAGCGGGGCATTTTTGGAGACAAAAGGGAGCCGGTAGGCATGTGGATTAAAAATTAAACTGCATTAATCAACATTTTTTCCAATCAATATAAAAGAATAAAATCAACGTTTAAAAAAATGAAGCATAATATGCACTAAATATTCTAAAAATATGAAAAACTAGTTTTAAACGTTTTGAGGTGCCTGTATACCGTCAAAAACAAAGCACCGTGTGAGAGTAAGTCTTACAATAAAGGGGAGGTCATTTAAGACTGAGGTGAGAAAAAACTTTTTCACCCAGAGAGTTGTGAATTTATGGAATTCCCTGCCACAGAGGGCAGTGGAGGCCAAGTCACTGGATGGATTTAAGAGAGAGTTGGATAGAGCTCTAGGGGCTGGTGGAGTCAAGGGATATGGGGAGAAGGCAGGCACGGGTTATTGATAGCGGATGATCAGCCATGATCTCAATGAATGATGGTGCTGGCTCGAAGGGCTGAATGGCCTCCTCCTGCACCTATTTTCCATGTTTCTACATTTCTAATTGATCAAGTTTATTTTTGAACACCACATGGTGGCGCTGCGGTAGAGTTGCTGCCTCACAGCGCCAGAGACCCGGTTCGATCCTGACCATGGGTGCTGTCTGTACGGAGTTTGCAAGTTCACGCCGTGACCTGCGTGGGTTTTCTCCGGGTTCTCCAGGTTTCCCTCCACATTCCAAACATGAACAGGTTTGTAGGTTAATTGGCTTTGTGTGAATGTAAAATTGCCCTTAGTGTGTGTCGGGTAGTGTTAGTGTGCGGGGATCGCTGGTCGGCACAGACTAGGTGGGCTGAAGGGCCTGTTCCCATGCTGTATCTCTAAACTCCTTCTGCAGTTGTACAGGGCCCTAGTGAGACCACACCTGGAGTATTGTGTGCAGGTTTGGTCCCCTAATTTGAGGAAGGACCATCTTGCTATTGAGGGAGTGCAGCGTAGGTTTACAAGGTTAATTCCCGGGATGGCGGGACTGTCATATGCTGAGAGAATGGAGCAGCTGGGCTTGTACACTCTGGAGTTCAGAAGGAGGAGAGGGAATTTCATTGTAACATATAAGATCGTTAAGGGTTTGCACACACTAGAGGCAGGAAACATGTTCCCGATGTTGGGGGAGTCCAGAACCAGGGGCCACAGTTTAAGAATAAGGAGTAAGCCATTAAAAACGGAGATGAGGAAACACTTTTTCTCACAACGTGTTGTGAGTCTGTGGAATTCTCTGCCTCAGAGGGCGGTGGAGGCCGGTTCTCTGGATGCTTTCAAGAGAGAGCTAGATAGGGCTCTTAAAGATAGCGGAGTCAGGGGATATGGGGAGAAGGCAGGAAAGGGGTACTGATTGGGGATGATCAGCCATGATCACATTGAATGGCGGTGCTGGCTCGCAGGGCCAAATGGCCTACTCCTGCACCTATTGTCTATTGTCTATTACCAAACTAAAAACTACAATTGAATCTGCTTCCACCCTGACCACTGGAAGCACAGTCCTGACTGACGCATTTAAACAATTTCCCTCATGGTGGTTTTTGTTCTGTCAGACTCAGTCATTCTATACCTCTCGGTTTGACTCCAACGGGAACAAATTAATTTTAGATTTCAAGGATGCAGTGTAGAAGCAGGCCTTTCGGCCCACTGAGACCGTACTGACCAGCGACACATGGTCACACTAATTCTATCCCACACACTATGGCCAATTTACAGTAGCCAATCAAACTACAAACCTGTACATCTTTGCAATGTGGGAGAAAACTGGAGCACCCGGAGAAAACCCACGCGGTCACAGGGAGAACGTACAGACTCAGCACCCGTAGTTAGGATCGAACCTGGTGCTCAAAGACAAAACTCTATTGCTGTGCCACTGTGCCGCCCTTAAATTTCTTGCTATCCACTCATCTTACATCCTTCATGACCACCTGGAGCTTTCCTGGTTTGGCCTCGAGTCCCAGCAACATGGTTGACAGCTAAAAATGAACTGGTCTCTTAAATGGCCTGGTAACCCTCTCTATTTAAGGGCAGAGAGGGATGGGCACCACATGTTGGTCTGGCCACACAAGCTGAGAAAGTGATACATTTAAAATAAAATGTTTTTTTTAATCTGCTGAATCCTCTTGTCTTTTATATTTTGATCAGTCTGAAGACAGTCCGGACCCAAAATGTCACCTGTCCATTCTCTTCCCAAATGCTGCCTGACCCGCTGTTTTCTCCAGCACCTGCTTCTTTGCCCAAGGTTGCAGTATAATCATATAACATATAACAATTACAGCACGGAAACAGGCCATCTCGGCCCTTCTATTCTCCGTGCCGAACACTTACTCTCACCTAGTCCCATCTACCTGCACTCAGACCAGAACCCTCCATTCCTTTCTTGTCCATATACCTATCCAATTTATTTTTAAATGATAAAATCGAACCTGCCTCCACCACTTCCACTGGGAGCTCATTCCACACAGCCACCACTCTCTGAGTGTTACGACTCCCAAAGGCAGGTACCTCAGAGTCGAGTAACATAATCAAAAGCCAGGTTCAAGTTTAAGAAAATTATCTTTAATTTAGTTAAAAGATGACAAAAACCCGAACCCGATTTAAACAACACAGTCAGGGACAAGAATCGATTAATAAACAAATATAACAGTGCTCCAGCCAGCCTCGCAATGGACTGTCGAACTGGAGTCTCTAATCCTGCCTAAATAGAGATAACCCTGCAACAAAATACACAAAAACCCTCAGGTCAGCCCTTATCCGTCCCAATACAACATTAAATGTCAAATATAGGTAACAATACACAAATTTCTATGCCATTTGGCCAGGCCTCCTGCAGCTCAGACCAGCAGCCTGTTCACTAGTCAGGGTCGGCGAAGAAGAGAGAGAATTCTGGGATCTCCTGCAATTTAAGCTTCCGATGAGTCACCGGTCGCCTGACGCAGCTTGGCCAATCGGGTACAGGAGCTCTTAACCCCTTGATTCCTGACTCCGAGCCACGAGGCCTGCACTCAGGAGAGTACATAGCATTCACCGGGGGGGAAGCGCCTAACACTGAGTAAAGGTGTTCCCCCCATGTTACCCCTAAACTTTTGTCCTCTTATTTGAATCTTCCCTACTCTCAATGGAAAAAGCTTATCCATGTCAACTCTGTCTATCCCCTCCCATAATTTTAAAGACCTCTATCACGTCCCCCCTTAACCTTCTACGCTCCAAAGAATAAAGGCCTATCTGCAGGAAAGAACTGCAGATGCTGGTTTTAATTATTTGGTGTCTACCTTGAACGATCTGCAGTTTGTTGTGTCTTTTTTTGAACCTTAGATGGCTATTGCTTTTCAATTGTACCTTGAAAATAGATGCTAAGGCAGTTTCTGTCAGCAATACCTTTGCTATGACAATATCTTTTCATCATCTGGCCTTGAAAGTAGCAAAGCAACCCACGGCTCTGCGTCAGAGTGTTGTCAAGTGGACTATGAGATCGAGTTGCAAATGATAAGGGTAGGCAATCAAAAGCTTCGTCAGGAAAGTAGGTTTTTTTGTCAGATGGAAGAAAGACAGGTGGAGATTGTGGAGCGAATACTGGAAGTCAGTGCAGGGGTCGGCAGACCTTGTTCAACATAGGGGCCAGGACATATGTCTGTGAACGGATGGCGGGCCACATCTATCACGTGTACACTTGGATCCCGCCCTGGATGGCAGGCATCAAATCACGTGTTCACAGAAGGTAGGCAAAAATGCTGGAGAAACTCAGCGGGTGAGGCAGCCTCATGCGATCCTTGCATGTCTCACCCGCTGAGTTTCCCCAGCATTTCAAAGGTCCAAAGGTCAAGAGGGAGTACAGAGAAGGTTCACCAGACTGATTCCTGGGATGTCAGGACTTTCATATGAAGAAATATTAGATAGACTCGGCTTGTACTCGCTCGAATTTAGAAGATTGAGGGGGGATCTTATAGAAATGTACAAAATTCTTAAGGGGTTGGACAGGCTAGATGCAGGAAGATTGTTCCCGATGTTGGGGAAGTCCAGAACAAGGGGTCACAGTTTAAGGATAAGGGGGAATTCTTTTAGGACCGAGATGAGAAAAACATTTTTCACACAGAGAGTGGTGAATCTGTGGAATTCTCTGCCACAGAAGGTAGTTGAGGCCAGTTCATTGGCTATATTTAAGAGGGAGTTAGATGTGGCCCTTGTGGCTAAAGGGATCAGGGGGTTATTGGGAGAAGGCAAGTAAGGGATACTGAGTTGGATGATCAGCCATGATCATATTGAATGGCGGGGCAGGCTCGAAGGGCCGAATGGCCTACTCCTGCACCTATTTTCTATGTTTCCATGTTACTGTCCCCAATTACATTTTATCTCAGTTTGCTTTGTTGTTACCTTGTCCCAACTAACAATGATCTAGTCTACATTTTCTTTGATCTCCACCCCCTTTATCCCTTTTTCACACCTTACACTTCCTTATCTATGTATCTCCCTCTCCCCAACATCAGTCTGAAGAAGGGTCTAATTGTCTATTTGTCTATGTTTCTATGTTCATTTATTGTTACATACACCAATTGGTGTAGTGAAATTCAAATTTTTGTCGACCTTTGATTTTTCCAGCATCTGCAGTTTTTTCTTAAACGTGTCCACAGAAGGCGCGCATCCGTGCCGGCGGCTTTGCGCAGGATGCGGTACAGCCAAAGCTCCTCGCGATCGGCGGGGCGAATGATTACGGGAAAACAAATCCGCAGACGGGCCGGATGATTTCGGGTTACGGGCCGCATTCGGCCCTGGGGCCGGAGGTTGCGGACCCCTGGGTTAGTACAGTGACACCAGCAGGCAAGGCCCTGTGAGATGTATTGAGAGCAAAGCTTCCAGGACCAGGATAAAAAGAGCAAAGGAGTCTTTGGAGGTACCGGGCTGAAAGAAAAGGTGGAAAGAAATTTCAAGTTCTTGCAAAAAATATTTTAGTGGAGTGGCCCAATAATTTTCTTTCACCATTTGGGTAGTTCATGTCTGATGGGCCGATGGGCCTGGTCTATGCTGTATGTCTACATCATTATTACAGTTCACAGTTTAGTTTATTGTTACACGTACCGAGGTACGGTGAAAAGCTTTTGTTGCGTGCTATCCACTCAGTGGAAAGACAAAACATGATTACAATCGAGCCATTAATAGTGCGTAGATATATGATTAGGGAATAACGTTTAGTGCAAGGTAAAGTCAGGAAAGTCCGATCAAGGATAGTCCGAGGGTCACCAATGAGGTAGATAGTAGATCAGCTACTATTGTGGTTGGATGATTCAGTTGCCTGATAGCCCTGTCCCACGGTACGAGTTCATCCCAAGAGTTGTCCTGAGTTTGCCCTGATTCGTCTCGGAGATTTACGGTAATGGCCGCTCGTCGGTACTCGGGGCTCTCGTGGACATTTTTCAACATCTTGTAAAATCTTCACGAGTCTTCCCGTGCTTACCTGCCGTTAGCGTTACGAGCCGCTAAGAGACGTCCTCGAACTCCGACGTACCCGCTACGTTCATTCTCCGTGCTTACCACGGGTTTGATTTTTTTTAAACTCGGGAGAGCTCTTGGAATGAACTCGTACCGTGGGACAGGGCTTTGAAAACAGCTGGGAAGAAACTGTCCCTGAATCTGGAGGTGTGCGTTTTCACACTCCTGCACATTTTGCCCGATGAGAGAAGGGGGAAGAGGGAGTGGCCGGGGTGCTACCCGTCCTTGCTTATGCTGCCGAGTCATCGTGAGGTATAAATGGAGTCAATGGAAGGGAGGTTGGCCTGGTTTGTTCAGAGGCTTGGGCATCCTCCTGCAGCATCCGGCGTTATTGCCGCAGACTCCTTTTCCTTCCGGAGATGTGTACGGGGTAAATTAAGCGAACAGACAGTCTCACCTCTCTCACCGTGGAGCACAGGTCTCCGATGTGAGATGCTTGCCATTAGAAACTGATGCTTGAGGATTTGGGCTTCAGCACAAGTGCCTGTGGTTTCACCTTGCTGCATGGATTTTCTCTCTGGAGTGAAGCTTCCTGCAGAGAAAGTTGCTCCCACAAAGCAGAATTGGACTTTAAAAGCAAGTCACATTGGGTTAATCCAGCAAAGGGTTTATTTTGATTCTATGGCTCACATTGATATTACTTGGCAGCAGACCTGAAAGTCTTATGGCCCTGTCCCACGTAGTGGGTACGTCGGAGCTCGGGGACGTCTCTTAGTGGCTCATAACGCGAACGGCAGGTACTCGGGAAGACTCGTTAACGGCAGGTAAGCACGGGAAGACTCGTGAAGATTTTTCAACATGATGAAAATTTTTCACGAGTGCCCCGAGTACCGGCGAGTGGCCATTACCGTAAATCTCCGAGTTCGAATCAGGGCAAACTCGGGGAGAACTCTTGAATGCACTCGTACAGTGGGACAGGGCTTTAAGGCGACATTTTAGGTGACTGCAGGTGACTATTCAGTGAGCCTGGGCAGAGTGGCAGCTTCTTCTTTCGCGTGGTGTGCACAGCCTAAAGTTGTTGGGCAACTTGTTCTATTTGATCTTCCATTTGTGCACGTCGAGTTGATTGCATTAGTCGAAACAGGGCGGACCATGTGAAGGTTGCAATCTTTCACCCCAGAGTCGCAGCTGCCCAGGGCCAAGACCGGAAATTTCAGAAGTTCTATGAGCACATTTAGACCATTCGGCCCATCAAGTCTACTCCGCCTTTCAATCACGGCTGATCTATCTTCCTCTCAACCCCATTCTCCTGCTTTCGCTCCATAACCCCTGACACCCGTATTAATCCCGTACGGGCTCCCCTTACCCCTCCCCCACCCCACCTCCCACAATCTTTAATTTTGTGTATCTTCTTGTGTTGTATGACTGTTGGCAGACCAATTCCCTCCTGGGATGAATAAAGTTCTATCGTACCATATCGTATTCATGGTTCATGAGTACAAATGGGTAGGGTCTTGGGTTACTTTGTCTATGGCTGGTCCCCAGGTTGGGAAGCCCCCCCCTCGTCCTCACAGGCCCAGTCATCACTGAGGAGGCCACTGGACCATCAAAGGGCCCGAGTGAGCATTGGCATCCAACGAAAGGCAAACGCATGCCAGATTCAGTGCAATGTAGGATGGCATGGTGGCGCAGCGGTAGAATTGCTGCCTTAAGGGCCTGTCCCACCAGCATGCAACTCTAGGCGATGAGCGCGACCTAACGTGGTTGCTTGAGCCGTCCGGCGTTGCGGGGCCGGTCCCACTTCGATCGCCGGAGCCGTGCGGAATTGTGCGGAGTTTGTCCCGACATCGCGCGGGGCTCCGAAAAACTGACCGTGTACAAAAATTCCGCGCGGCAACGGCTTGTCGGCTCGCAGTCGCCTCGACACATTACACACCGCCTCAACGTCGTGCTTCCGTGACCCTCTCTGTATGTGCCTCCGTGACCCTCTCTTTGTGTGGCTCCGTGGCCCCTCTCTGTGTGCCCCTCTCTGTCCTGGCGAACTTACCTTTAAGACTTCGCTTCAAGTTCGCCTCACTTTGCGCCGCGTTGCGCCGCTCACCCGACCTCCGCGCGGCCCTCGCTGCCGGTTTGGTCACGCTTGCCGCATGCAGGCGCATGCTGGTAGGACGGGCCCTGTACAGGGATCACCCGACCTCCGCGCGGCCCCCGCTTCTAGTTTGATCGCGCTCATCTCATGGAGTTGGATGCTGGTAGGACAGGCCCTTTACAACTCATACAGCGCTGGAGTTCCGGATTTGAACCCAACCACGGGTGCCGTCTGTACAGAGTTTTTACATTCTCCCTGTGACCGCTTGGGTTTTCTCTGAGATTTGTGGTTTCCTCACGCACTTCCTGGCCACGCACTCATCTCCCCGCTTCCTTCAGGTAGGAGGCACAGGAGCCTGAAGACTGCAACGACCAGGTTCAGGGATGGCTACTTCCCCACAGCCATCAGGCTATTAAACTTGGCTCGGACAAAACTCTGAACATTAATACCTCTTTATCTGTTATTTGCACTTCTTCTTCTTCTTGCGTGTGGCGTGCACCGCCTAAAGTTGTCGGACAACTTGTTCTATTTGACCTTATTTAATTTTGCACGCCGGACTGATTGCATTTGTCGAAACAGGGCGGACCACGTGAAGGTTGCAATCTCCCACCCCTTATTTGGACTTGATCAATTTATTCATTCATCTGTGTATTTACGTATATAATGGTATATGGACACACTGATCTGTTTTGTAGTCAAAGCCTACTATGTTCGGTTGTGCTATGCAAAGAAAGATTTTCATTGTCCTGTCAGGGACACATGACGATAAACTCTTTTGACTTTGACTTCAAAGATCTAAAGGTTTGTAGGCCTTGTAATTAGCTTGGTGAAAATGTAAAATTGTCCCTTTAATGTGTAGGGTGGTGTTACTGTGCGGGGATCGCTGGTCGGTGCGGACTTGGTGGGCTGAAGGGCCTGTTTCCACGCTGTACCTCGAAACTAATTGATCCTGACAACAAATATCTCTGCTGGACAGGTGGAATAAATGCCTGGCTATCAGCTTTGCTCGAGCTGATGACAAACACAAGCCACCTTAATTGGAATAAATCCATCTGTTATTTTTAATGGGGTTTATCGTCCTTTTAAAATGAGTGGGGTATAACTTCTATTAAATGTCAAACAGTGAAATATCATGCCAAGGACAATGCTGATAGATTTGTGGCTAGATTTCAAGGTTTTTAATGCCCTCTCTCTCCTATCTGACACCTTCCGCTCAGTTAATCTTCACATCCCCTTATCTGACTGACATAGGTATTCCTCCATGTCTCTGGTCTGTTAAGAAGGATAATTTCTACTCAAATTAGGTGAATTAACCTGACATTTTACATAATCCTGGTAATAACCCTATAAATTAGCTATCAACCGGGTACAAGGATCCAGGGAACATGAAACAGCTATTATCATTACTCTCACAAGCACATTGACTGCTGGCAATTACTTTGATTTTTACAGTCTTAGAGTGATTCAGCGTGATACAGTGTGGAAACAGGCACTTCGGCCCAGCTTGCCCACATCGGCCAACATGTCCCAGCTACACTAGTCCCACCTGCCCGCGTTTGGTCCATATCCCTACAAACCTGTCCTATCCATGTACCTGTCGAACTGTTTCTTAAACGTTGGGATAGTCCCAGCCTCAGCTACCTCCTCTGGCATCTTGTTCCATACACCCACCACCCTTTGTGTGAAAAGGGACAACTCTTGGGACAACTAGAGTATAGAGGTTGGGAGGTCAAGTTGCATTTGTATAAGACGTTGGTGAGGTTGCATTTAGAGTATTGTGCTCTGTTCTGGTCACGTGTTATAGGAAAGATATTGTCAAGCTTGAAAGGGTTCAGAGAGGATTTACGAGGATGTTGCCAGGACTAGAGGGTCTGAGCTATAGGGAGAGGTTGAGTAGGCTGGGTCTCTATTCCTTGGAGTGCAGGATGATGAGGGGTGATCTTATAAAGGTGTATAAAATCATGAGAGGAAAAAATCGGGTAGATGGCACAGAATCTCCTGCCCAGAGTGGGGGAATCGAGGACCAGAGGGCATAGGTTCAAGGTGAAGGGGAAAAGATTTAATAGGAATCTGAGGGGAAACTTTTTCACACAAAGGATGGTGGGTGTATGGAACAAGCTGCCAGAGGAGGTAGTTGACGCTGGGACTATCGTAACATTTAAGAAAAAGTTAGGCAGGTACATGGATAGGACACATTTGGAGGGATATGGACCAAACGCGGGCAGGTGGGACTAATGTAGCTGGGTCATGTCGGCTGGAGTTGGCAAGTTGGCCAAAAGGCCTGTTTCCATGCTGTGTCAACCTGTGTGTTAGAGAGTCGACAGGAATCAACACCATGTGTACCCCATGCCAAGCCATCGGAAGTTCTGAACAATAATGAGGTGACACTGTACAGGGAAGGGATGCAAGTGGCGATCAACACTGAGGCCGGCACGGTGAGTGGCGCAGCGGTAGAGTTGCTGCCATACAGCACCAGGGACCCGGGTTCAATCCTGACTACGGGTGCTGTCTGCACGGAGTTTGTACGTTCTCCCCCGTGACCTGCGTGGGTTTTCTCCGGGTGCTCAGGTTTCCTCCCGCACTCCTTCTTCTTTCGTGTGGCGTGCGCAGCCTAAAGTTGTTGGACAACTTGTTCTATTTGCTCTTCCGTTTGTGCACGTCGAGTTGATTGCATTAGTCGAAAGAGGGCGGACCACGTGAAGGTTGCAATCTTTCACCCCTCCTCCCACGCTCACAAAGATGTACAGATCTTGTTGGTTAATTGGCTTGGTACCATTGTAAATTGTCCCTATTGTAGGATAGTGTAGGATAGTGTAAGTGTGCAGGGGTGACTGGTCAGTCGGGACTCAGAGGGCCGAAGGGCCTGTTTCCGCGCTGTATCTCCGAAACAAAAATAAAGGTGTCCATGCAGTACTAATGAAGAGAAACAAATATACATCGAGAGTTTCAGTTCAATGACCCTTCATCACGAGCCATTATTACAGCCTAGGGTTCTTTTTATCTTTACCAGCTGCCTGATAAACAGGTTAATTACTCCTCACACCCGGGTTATTATCTTACAATACCTTAAAGGCATTATAACTAGTTGACCCCTGCTGACCTCTTGTACAGTGAATTGGAAGCCGCAGATGATGCACAATCACCATTGACAGAGGGACCTGAAGTTGATTTGTTTTAACTCTGCAATTACCTGGGCAGTCCAAGGTTTACACAGTTCAATGTGAACTCCTGCAGGAATTTAGCAGTGTGATCTCCAAGGCCAGACTGGTGTGTGTTTACATGCAGATGGAAAGTAACTCCTTTCAACAACTAATTAATAGCAAGGTACTTACACTAGGCAATTTGGACAAGCTATTATCATAGGTAATATAGAAATTGATCCCGAGCACAGATATTTTTAGGATAATGATGAGAAATAATTGCTTATTATTATTTTCCCATTCAGCTCGTGCAGATCTTGAACCTATCAAGTTTAGAACTTTAAGGGCCTGTCCCACTTGGCGTCATTTACGCATCATCATTTACGCGTCACGACGCACCCGTTGTGCCGCACACGTGATGCGCGCATGGTGCATGGTGGCGTACGTACACAATCTTCCCGTGCCATCTGCCTGACGCGCAAATTACGCCCAACAGGCCCTTTAGTGTTTGAAAGGGCGACGGGGGATTTCAATGAAACGTACCGAGCAATGAAATGCCTGGATAGAGTGGATGCGGGGAGGATGCTTCCACTAGTGGGAGAGTCCAGGACCAGAGGGCACAGCCTCAGAATAAAAGGATGTTCCTTTAGATAGGAGATGAGGAGGAGTCCCTCTGCCAGTGTGTGGTGAGTCTGTAGAATTTATTACCACCGAGAGCAGTGGAGGCCAAGGTATTTTTAAAGCGGAGATTGACAAGATATTGATTTCTCTACTTCCCTCTTTCTCCCTTTCTCTTTCTCTCTCTTTCGCTCTCTCTGTCTTTCTCTCTCTCTCTCCCTCTCTCTCTTTCTCCCTTTCTTTCTCTCTCTCTCTCTCTCTCTCTCTCTCTCTTTCTCTCAGTTTTTCTTCCTCTCTTCCTCTCTCCCTCTCTCCCTCTCTCCCTCCCTCTCTCTCTCCCTCCCTCTCTCTCCCCCCTCTCTCCCCCCTCTCTCCCCCCTCTCTCCCCCCTCTCTCCCCCCTCTCTCCCCCCCTCTCTCCCCCTCTCACTCACGCCCCTTTCTCCCCCTGACCCCTCCACTCCCCTCTCTCCTCCCATTGCCTTCCTTTCCCTCTCCATCTCCCTCTCTTTTTTCCCTTCCCCTACATCTCCTCTCCTACACTCCCCTCCTCTCTGTACGTTCCTCTGTTCAGAACACCCCTGATCTGCACAACTAAATCTATCGGAGATTTGCTGAAAGAAACATTCGAAGAAACTTTCTTGTTGAGAATTGATTGTATCATTCTGATCATTGTGGTTCAATTTGTCTTTTAACATTTCAAAACATCAATAATAGGATAGCTCACACAAGATTACTTTCGATTTCTTCGTTTGACTGAAACTAGTGAGGTGTTGCTTAATTTTGGAGAGAATTAATTTGTTTCTGTTGTGCTTTGGTATGCGGAGAACTGATATCATACACACTGGTTTTTACTTAAGACTCGGAATTATAGTCTGTTGAAAAATCATGCGGGAATAACGTGTAAATGTTCTGAACGCATCCGCCAACATTTTTCGTTTTGGTTTTAGAGATACAGCATGGAAACAGGCCCTTCAGCCCATCGAGTCAGCAATCCCCATATATTAACACTACACACACTCGAGACAATTTTACATTTATATCACGCCAATTAACCTACAAACCTGTACGTCTTTGGAGTGTGGGAGCAAGCCCGAAGATCTCGGAGAAAACCCACGCAGGTCATGGGGAGAAAGTGCAAACTCCGCACAGACAGCACCCATAGTCAGGGTCGAACCCGGGTCCCTTGCGCTGTGAGGCAGTAGCTCTACCGCTGCGCCACCGTGCCGCCCTATATGTATCTTTGATATTTTAACCAATCGAGAGTTTGCTTGCCGATTGTAAAACGGACCCGTGCAAAACATTGTTTAGACCGCAGCAGCAGAGATGCATTCAATTCAGATCGCCACACTTCAGAAATGATGTCAAAGCCCCATCAAGGGTGCAAATTGCAGAACATGTTTCCTTTGAAAGGCACGAGATTTCAGTCCATAGATTGACCTGGAGAAGCCAGGATTAATTACTCCTGGAGTAACAAAGATCGAGAAAGACGTAAGGGAAAACTTTTTCACACAAAAGGTGGTGGGTGTGTGAAAAGAGCTGCTGGAGGGGGTAGTTGTGGCAGGTATTATAGCAATGTCTCAGAAACATTTAGACAGGTATATGGACAGTACCGGCACGTTGGTGCAGCGGTAGAGTTGCTGCCTTACAGCGCCAGAGACCCGGGTTCGATCCTGACCACGGGTGCTGTCTGTACGGAGTCTGTACGTTCTCCCCGTGACCGACGTGGCTTTTCTCCGGGATCTCCGGTTTCCTCCCACACTCCAAAGACGTGCAGGTTTGTTGGTAATTTGGCTTGGTATATTTGTAAATGGTCACTAGTGTGTGCAGATAGCGTTAATGTGCAGGGATCGCTAGTTGGCGGGGACTCGGAGAGCCTAAGAGCCTGTTTCTGTGCTGTGTCTCTGAACTAAACTAAATTACACTAAACTAGTCATCACAAATGTCCTCGTTCTTCAGAGAACGGGGTTTCCCCTCCCCCACTATAAATGAGGCTCGCACCAGGGTCTCCTCCATGCCCCGCAACACTGCCCTCTCTCCCCATTCCCCCACTCACAACAAGGGCCGAGTCCCCCTGGTCCTCACCTTTCACCCCACCAGCCAACGCATACAACAGATAGTCCTCCGCCAGTTTTGCCACCTCCAACGTGACCCCTCCACTCGCCACATCTTCCCATCTCCCCCCCTGTCTGCATTCTGCAAAGACCGCTCCCTCCGCAACTCCCTTGTCAATTCTTCCCTTCCCTCCCGCTTCACTCCTTCCCCGGGCACTTTCCCTTGCAGCAGCAAGAGATGCTACACTTGTCCCTTCACCTCCCCCATCCACTCCTTTCAGGGACCCAAGCAGTCATTCCAAGTCTGACAGAGGTTCACCTGCACCTCCTCCAACCTCATCTACTGCATCCGTTGCTCCAGATGCCAGCTGATCTACATCGGTGAGACCAAGCGGAGGCTGGGCGATCGTTTCGCCGAACACCTCCGCTCGGTCCGCAATAACCAACCCGACCTCCCGGTGGCTCAGCACTTCAACTCCCCCTCCCATTCCATATCCGACCTCTCGGTCCTGGGCCTCCTCCACGGCCAGAGTGAGCAACACCGCAAGTTGGAGGAACAGCACCTCATATTCCGCTTGGGGAGTCTGCATCCTCTGGGCTTAAACATTGAATTTTCTCAATTCTGTTAACCCAGACTGCCCCCACCCCTCCCCACCTCTCCCTCAGCCCTCGGGCCCTGACATTCCTTCTCCATCACCCCCCCCCCCCCCTCCCCAGTCGCACTAGCTTCTCATTTTCACACTACAAACAGCTTACAATGGCCTGTTTCCTTTATCATCAATACTTTTTTGCATATCTTTCATTCATTGTTCTTTATCTCTCCACATCACTGTTTATATCTCTCGTTTCCCTGATCCCTGACCAGTCTGAAGAAGGGTCTCGACCCGAAACGTCGCCTATCGCCTTCGCCCCTTAGATGCTGCTGCACCCGCTGAGTTTCTCCAGCTTTTTGTGTAACCCTTAAACTAAACTAGGACAGGTTTCGGGCCAAATGCAGTCAGATAGGACTGTGTAGATGAGGCATGTTGGTCGGCATAGACAAGTACCTCCTACTACACACGTTAGGGACAATTTACACACACACCAAGCCAATTGACCTACACACCTGTACATTTTTGGAGTGTGGGAGGAAACCAAATATTTCGGCATAAACCCACGCAGGTCACGGGGAGAACGTACAAACTCCGTACCGACAGGCACCCGAAGTCGGGATCGAACCCGGGTCTCCGGCACTGTAAGCGCTGCAAGACAGCAACTCTACCCCTGCGCCACTGTGCCGACCTAGTTTAGTTTAGAGATACAGCGCAGAAATGCCCACCGAGACTGCGCCGACCAACGAACACCCCGTACACTAGCACTATTCTGCACACACTGGGGACAATTTACATTTACACCAAGCCAATTAGCCTACAAACCTGTAAGTCTTTGGCGTGTGGGAGGAAACCCGAAGATCTCGGAGAAAACCCATGTCGGTCACGGGGAGAACGAACAAACTCCATACAGACAGCACCAGTAGTCGGGATCGAACCCGGGTCTCCGGCACTATAAGCGCTTGTTAAGGGCCTGTCCCACTTTCACAACCTAATTCACGACCTTTTTTACTCGTGGCCATTTTTCATCATGTTGATAAAACGCCCCGACCTACTTGATGCCACGAGTACCTACGACTAGCATCACGATTTACCTACGACCTCTTGACGACCATGCTGCCAATATGAGTCAAGGGCAAACTCGGCAGAGGTCGTGAATTAGGTTGTGAAAGTGGGACAGGCCCTTAAGGGGCAGCAACTCTACCGCTGCGCCACCGTTCTGCCTGATCATTTAGAGAGGATAATCAGGAGATGGAGCAAACAGCTTTAACAGCACAGTTATTTGAGGTCACAGTCTCACAAACAGGTTTTAAATATCTTCACAGGTGATGGTTATCTGTTCAGTCAGGCATCCAATCCTGTTAACTGCTTCGGTGATGATGCCACTGTTTACTTCATATCAGCGACTCCATAATCCTACCTCCAGTCACATCAAAGGAATGGAGTCACAACCTTAAGGGCCTGTCCCACCAGCATGCAACTCTATGCGATTAGCGCGACCTAACGTGGTCGCTTGAGCCGTCCGGCGTCGCGGGGCCGGTCCCACTTCGATCGCCGGAGCCGCGCGGAATTGTGCGTAGTTCGTCCCGAGTACGTCTCGACACCGCGCGGGGCTCCGAATAACCGACTATGTCCAAAAATCCCGCGCGGCAACGGCTTGTCGGCTCGCAGTCGCCTCGACATTTACACACCGCCCGGACATTGTGCCTCCGTGAACCTATTTGTAAGTGCCTCCGTGACCCTCTATGTGTGTGGCTCCGTGGCCCTGTATGTGTGTGTGTCTCGGTGCCCCTCTCTGTGTGCCCCTCTAAGTCCTGGCGAACTTACCTTGGACTTGCTCCAAGTTCGCCTCGCTTTGCGCCACGTTGCGCCACTCACCCAACCTCCGCGCGGCCCTCGCTGCCGGTTTAGTTGCGCTTGCCGCATGCAGGCGCATGCTGGTGGGAACGGCCCTGTACAGGGGATCACCCGACCTCCGTGCGGCCCCTGCTGCCGGTTTGATCGCGTTCATCGCATAGAGTTGCATGCTGGTGGGACAGGCCCTTTACAGCTTCAGCATAGTGCAGTCTGTGTGGAATTTGTACGTTCTCCCTGCAACCGCGTGGAATATCTTCCCGTGCACCAATTTCATCCCTCGTCCCAAAGATTTAATTTAGTTTAGTTTCGTTTAGTTTAGAGATGCAGTTGGACTGTTGGGAGAAGAACAAAGGGAATAGGTAAGACTTTGCCTTCCATCACAGTGAGGAGGTGTTGGAGACTCACTGTGATGGATGTTTGTGTAAACTGTGTTAAGTGTGGGTCTTGGGTTTTTTTTGTAATGTAAAAACTGTAGAAAATGCAATTACGTTCAAACCAAGTTGTTTGAATGACAATAAAAGGAATTCTATTTGATTCTATTCTATTCTTCGAGGTACAGCACCGACCAGCAATCCCCGCACATTAACATTATCTTACACACACTAGATACAATTTACAATCGTACCCAGCCAATTAACCGACAAACCTGCACGTCTTTGGAGTGTGGGAGGAAACTGAAGGTCTAGGAGAAATGTTCGGGGTGAACGTACAAACTCCGTACAGACTGCACCCATAGTCAGGATCGAACTCGGGTCTCTGGCGCTGTGAGGCAGCAACTCTATCACTGTGCCGCTCTTCCCCAGTCCAGTCCATAGGTGCGTCCAGTGTGGTCAATTCTCAGGTTACACAAAAAGCTGGAGAAACTCAGCGGGTGCAGCAGCATCTAAGGAGCGAAGGAGATAGGCAACGTTTCGGGTCGAGACCCTTCTTCAGAATTGGCCCCCTCAGTTCAAGAGCAATTAGGGATGGACAATTGGACATGGTGGGCCTGGAGGTGGTCTTGGCTCAAACTGCGGAGCATCCTGGACAATACAGCTCACCCCCTCCATGACACACTGGTCAACCTGAGGAGCACCTTCAGCAACAGACTGGTTCCACCAAGATGCAACACAGGAGATCCTTCTTCCTGGTGGCTATCAAACTGTACAACTCCTCCCCTTTCTGCCATGGGGTAGACTGAGACTGACTCCCCTTCCCTCTCCCCCCCCCCCCCCCCTCAATCTTTGCACATCCCCAATCCTTTCCACTCGTCACTTTAATGGCATGTTTCATGTATTTGGTGTTTTTATGGCTGTTGTCAGATCAATTTCCCTCCTGGGATAAATAAAGTTCTATCATATCGTAATAAATGTCAGCCTTCCCCATCCCTGGATCATTAACATCAGGGAATAATTCTTGGCTCAGTGTTAATTAAAGCTGGCATGTCTAAGGGATTAGCTCGTTGAAGTCTTCTAACACTGACAACACAACGTGAACCATTCAAGTCACATTTAGCCCCAGACTGAGTAAAGGGCCTGTCCCACCAGCATGCAACTCTATGCGATTAGCGCAACCTAACGTGGTCGCTTGAGCCGTCCGGCGTCACGGGGCCGGTCCCACTTCGATCGCCGGAGCCGTGCGGAATTGTGCGGAGTTCGTCCCGAGTTCGTCCCGACACCGCACGGGGCTCCGAAAAACCGACTATGTCCAAAAATCCCGCGCGGCAACGGCTTGTCGGCTCGCAGTCGCCTCGACATTTACACACCGCCCCGACATCGTGCCTCCGTGACCCTCTCGGTAGGTTCCTCCACGACCCTCTATGTGTGTGCCTCGGTGCCCCTCTCTGTCCTGGCGAACTTACCTTGGACTTCGCTCCAAGTTCGCCTCACTTTGCGCCGCCTTGCGCCACTCACCCGACCTCCGCGCGGCCCCTACTGCCGGTTTGGTTGCGCTTGCCGCATGCAGGCGCATGCTGGTGGGAACGGCCCTGTACAGGGGATCACCGACCTCCACGCGGCCCCCGCTTCTAGTTCGATCGCGTTCATCGCCTGGAGTTGCATGCTGGTGGGACAAGCCCTTAAGGACAAGAGCTTCTCTTCCCTTATTCTCAACGCAGAACTTTTGGGCAACTTATGATCAATATTAATGACATTTTTTTCAATGCATTATTCAAATTTAAACTCTCGAACTTCACTAGTGGGATTCAAACCTACATTCTCAAATTATAAAGGGCTTGTCCCACTGTACGAGTTTACCCAATACCTCTCCTGAGTTTTAAAAAAAATTGAACTCGTGGTAAGTACGTAGAATGTACGTAGCAGCTACATCGGAGCTCGGGGACGTCTCTTGGCGGCTTGTAACGCTAACGGCAGGTACTCGGGAAATGCGGTAAGCTCGTGAAGTTTTTTCAGCACTGTGAAAAATGTCCACGAGAGCCCCGGGTACCTACGAATGGCTATTACCGTAATTCTCCGAGTTCGAATCAGGGGAAACTCGGGAGAACTCTTGAATTACCTCGTACAGTGGGACAGGCCCTTAATGGGTGATAAGCGATTGGTGGCTCTGGGCTTATACTCACTGGAGTTTAGAAGGATGAGCTGTGACCTCGTTGAAACTCACCGAATAATGAAAGGCCTGGATGGAATGTGATGTGGATCATCATCATCATCATCATCAATGTTGAAAACATCAACGGGCACGGTGTCTTACGACAGTTATGTACGACAGTGATCGCAACTTCTACTGAGGTGTGGGTGGCCGTTGGCTCGCTAGGAGCTCATCCACCCTTTGACAGGTCTTGTTTTTGGTCCTGCTGGGGGTCCACAGCCCCCTCCTCACCTGGAAAACCAGGTGGGGGAGACGGTTTAGTCGCCGACTATTCGACCATGGAGCAGGTAACGCGGGATTACATGGTACCCGCGGCGGGGGGAACTCCCCCCCCCCCCCCAACCTGACCTGATATGTGGAGAGGAAGTTTCCGCCAGTGGGAGAGATTAGGACCAGAGGCCACGGCCTCAGAATAAAAGGATATACTTTACAAAGGAGATGAGGAGGAATTTCTTTAGTCAGAGGGTGGTGAAGCTGTGGAATTCATTGCCACAGAACACTGTGGAGGCCGTCATTGGGTAAATTGACAGATTGACAGAGGGAATAGTGTAAGTGTGTGAGGAAATTGACAGATTCTCAAGGGTGTCAAAGGTCACAGAGAGAAGGCAGGAGTGTGGGGTTGAGAGGGAAAGATAGATCAGCCATGATTGAATGGCCTAGTAGACTCGATGGGCTGAATGGCCTAATTTTGCTCCTATCACTCTACGATCGGTCTAGGCCGCATGCACAGTGATGATGATGACACTTTATTATCCAATGTATCTTGGTACAGTGAAATTATTTGTTTTGCTACAATCCAGTAAAATAATTCTTTAGATAAGCACAATCGTAGAAAAGTGTAATGGTAGCCTTCACCAAGACAGTACACAAAGTGTGGTCTTATCTTGGCCCAAAAGGCCCGTTGCCATGGCGGCACCAATCCTCCCCTCCCTCAATCTGCCGCCATCTTGAAACTTTGTCCAGCACCCGGTAGAATTTGTCTGTCCCTCCCTTAAAAATATCCACTGATTTGGCCTCCACAGCCCTCTGTGGCAATGAGTTCCACAGATTAGCTGCTTTAATCTCGACCCAAAACATTGTCAGTTCCTTTTCTCATGAGATGCTGCCCGACTTGCTGAGTTACTCACTGAGTTACCCGCTTGTGAGTGTGGAATTCTCTGCCTCAGAGGGCGGTGGAGGCAGGTTCTCCGGACGCTTTCAAGAGAGAGCTAGCTAGGGCTCTTAAAGATAGCGGAGTCAGGGGATATGGGGAGATGGGAGGAACGGGGTACTGATTGGGGATGATCAGCCATGATCACATTGAATGGCGGTGCTGGCTCGAAGGGCCAAATGGCCCACTCCTGCACCTATTGACTATTGTCTATTGTCTATTTTCTACTCCAGCTTTTTGTGTTTGCCGACCTCTTTAATGGGTTAACGGCATTTGCCACACTCTGCATCTGCAGGCGCAGCTATATGAGCTTACCTGAAGCTCGCTCAGCACAGCCAGCTGGAGTTCGCTGTTGGACTCTGAGCTTGGCGGACAGAACACGGTTCAGGGAAGCTGTTGTCTTTGAGTGATACGAAGAACAGAAGGACTCTCCAGATAAGAGTGGCGGCCTGCCAAACGTCAGAACTAAAGTGCCCCCAAGTACAACACACTCGCCTGCTTTGCTTTACATAAGTCTCGGGCTAACGGCACAAGGTTCCTTCAACTCCACCCTTTGGGCAGCATGGTGGTGCAGCGGTAGAGTTGCTGCCTTTTCCCATTTCTCCGAAGGGCCTGTTTCCGCGCTGTATCTCTAAGCTAAATGAAAGTAAGCTAAAATTAAGTAAAGCTAAAGCAATATTGCTCGGATGAAGCAAACATGCCATCTCATCCCAATACCGTTACATGGGAATTACAGCAGTGAAAGTAGACAAAAGTGCTGGAGAAACTCAGCGGGTGCAGCAGCATCTATGGAGCGAAGGAAATAGGCAACGTTTCGGCACTTCAGTTTCGAGTTTCTCCAGCATTTTTGTCTACCTTTGATTTTCCAGCATCTACAGTTCCTTCTCAAATACAGCAGTGAACCAGGTGATAGAAACATAGAAACATAGAAATTAGGTGCCGGAGTAGGCCATTCGGCCCTTCGAGCCTGCACCGCCATTCAATATGATCATGGCTGATCATCCAACTCAGTATCCCGTACCTGCCTTCTCTCCATACCCTCTGATCCCCTTAGCCACAAGGGCCACATCTAACTCCCTCTTAAATATAGCCAATGAACTGGCCTCAACTACCCTCTGTGGCAGAGAGTTCCAGAGACCCACCACTTTCTCCCCAACCACTGTACGACAGCCTCTACTAACTGCTTGTTCCTGCATTAGACTTCAGTTGATGTGACTTTGAGAGTCAGGCGAATGCAGTATGAAGATCGTCAACAGCCAGCTTCGATTCTTTACTTGTTGAGAGTAAAACCACACTCTAAGCCACGGGATGACATCTGCATCTTCGCGGGATAGGGGCAGTCTCGCCCCACTGATTTCCCTCATTGAATTTAATCCCAGCATCAGAACCTCATTGTAACAGAAGCACATCCTTAACCTTGAAATGTTAGCATTTGCAAAGGTTGCCAGCTGGGAGAGGAGACAAAACACATTACCTTTGATCACTGAACTATCAAAGGAGTTTCATCCCCGTCGAAATTCCAATATGCTTTGTCTCAGGCCTTGGCTGGATGTTGTTAACAGACAAACAGACTGCCAGGCATTGCTGCACCTGCCCAGTTATCACAGACACTGGAGATGATTAATATTGGGAGCACTTGCCTTCTGTCAGCCGTCAAATCTGTGGCTCTCAGCTTCTGCGCTAGAATCTGGCTGGGCCCTGCCTACTGATGGGCCTGGATAGAGTGGATGTGGAGAGTGTGTGGAAAGGAACTGCAGACGCTGGTTTAAACTGAAGATCGGCACAAAAAAGCTGGAGTAACTCAGCGGGACTGGCAGCATCTCAGAAGTATGAACCCAAAGCGTCACCCGTTCCTTCTCTCCGGAGATGCTGCCTGTCCCGCTGAGTTACTCCAGCTTTTGTGGAATGTGCATGTTTCCGCCAGTGGGAGAGTCTAGGACCACAGTTTAAGAATAAGGAGTAAGCCATTTACAATGGAGACGCGGAAACACTTTTTCTCGCAGAGAGTGGTGAGTCTGTGGAATTCTCTGCCTCAGAGGGCGGTGGAGGCAGGTTCTCTGGATGCTTTCAAGAGAGAGATAGATATGGCTCTTAAGAAATAGCGGAGTCAGGGGATATGGGGAGAAGGCAGGAAAGGGGTACTGATTGGGGATGATCAGCCATGATCACATTGAATGGAGTTGCTGGCTCGAAGGGCCGAGTGGCCTACTCCTGCACCTATTGCCTATTGTCTATTGGCCGAGGGCAGAGCATCAGAATGGTGGTAGTATCAGAATACCTTTGGAAAGGAGATGAGGAGGAATTTCTTTAGCCAGAGGGTGGTAAATCTGTGTCATTCATTTCCACAGCTGGATGTGGAGGCCAAGTCATTGGGTATTTTTAAAGCAGAGTTTGACAGATTCTTCTGAAGGAAGGTCTGGAGGCTCCAATATAAGTTCTAGGCTGATGCTCCCATTCCCACCCAGGGACCACTGCACTGTTGGAAGTTCTGGCAAAGCAATTCGTCCCTTGTTGCAGAGGCCAAACCTACAATATGGCAGCTGGGTGGATATTGAACATTGTTTCCAAAATTCGAATCCAAGTCATGTTTGTTGTCAAATGCACAAATACGGTGAGGCACAGTCGCAATGGAAAATCTTGCTTGCAGCAGCTTCACAGGCATAGCAGAAGCGTCCATCGAGGGGCTGGAAACTTGAAGTATCCCAAGCTAATCTTGCTACCACCATCATCTATTACAACAAGTGATGACTTCCACTGATTGTCACCGGAAGCCTGCGTCCTTTTCAGGACGGGCGATGACAGCGAGGGCAACATTTGTAACAAGGTGGACACGAAAAGAAGAAGACTAGCCCGAGGACCCAGGTGATACCCAAAAACATAATTTATACATGTTACACACGCATTGTACACGCATTGTACATGCATTGTACATGCATTAAACATGGATTATGGATGTCACACATAAATTACAGAAATTACACATAAGTAACACAAATTATAAGTAAATTCTACAAGACAATGCAAGGAAAAAGATTGCAATAAAAGAATGTAAAAAAGGTGGCATTCGTGCAAAAATACACCATGAGAATTTAACTCTGTGCTAGTAAAACTGGTAATGTTCCCATTGAACTTTCTCAAGCTCATTGACCTTTAATGAGCCTTGATTTTGAAAGCCAGTGTACAATACGTGCTTGTACATGTTTTGTTTGCTATAGTTTAGAGTCCGCACCGACCATCGATCCCCGCACATCCTACACACACAAGGGACAATTTACACATACACCAAGCCAACTAACCTACAAATCCTGTACGTCTTTGGAGTGTGGGAGGGAGGAAACCGAAGATCTCGGAGCAAACCCAAACAGGTCACGGGATGAATGTACAGATTTTGTACAGACAGCAGCCGTAGCCGGGATCGAACCCGGGTCTCTGGCGCTGCGGGCGATGTAAGGCAGCAACTCTGCCGCTGCGCCACCGTGCCACACTTGATGCGTGCCCAAAATTTAATTTCCTCTCTTCTGTCTTTGTTTCAGTGTCCGAAGCTCTCGTCTGACCTCTCTGGTAGACCTCGAGAGATTTATTAAATTGAGAAGAACAAAATAATTTACTCAGATATCCTTGACAAATATATATATATTCCAACTAACATCATTTAGCTGCAATAACCTTCATTAATCCTCGTCGACAATGTAATAATTATAATAATATAGAGAGGTCAAAGTACTGGTTCAACAATTTTTTTTTCTCAAGTTTGGTAATTGGTAAGAAAAATAGACAATATACTCCACTGCTGGAGTAAATCAGCAGGATAGGCAGCATCTCTGGAGGGAAGGAATGTGTGACGTTTCAGGTCCAGACCTTTCCTTAGACTGAGCAAGGATCTCAACCTGAAATGTCACCCATTCCTTCTCTCCAGAGATGCTGCCTGTCCCGCTGAGTTACTCCAGCATTTTGTGTCTATCTTCGGTGGAAACCAGCATCTGCAGTTCCTTCCTACACACTTGTTTCCTCTGGAGATTAGAAGAGTAAGCAGGAACCCTGGGGGAAAATACATCAACTGTTGAGGGGCTTGGATATTCTCAAAGTGAAGAGGATGTTTCTTCTTGTGGGAAAAAGCATAGCTACACAAGACAGTGAATTGAACAACTTGTCATTGCTGTTAAAGAAGGAACCGCAGATGCTGGAGAATCGAGGGTTACACAAAAAGCTGGAGAAACTCAGCAGGTGCAGCAGCATCTAAGGAGCGAAGGAGATAGGCGATGTTTCGGGTCGAGACCCTTCTTCAGACTGGTCAGGGATCAGGGAAACGAGAGATATAAACAGTGATATGGAGAGATAAAGCAAGAACAATGAGTGAAAGATATGCAAAAAAGTATTGGTGATAAGGGAAGCAAGCCATTGTAAGCTGTTTCTGGTGTGAAAATGAGAGGCTAGTGCGACTTGGGGGGGGGGGGAGATGGAGAAGGAATGTCAGGGCCCGAGGGCTGAGGGAGAGGTGGGGGGGGGGGGGGGAAGGGAGCAGTCTGGGTTAACAGAATTGAGAAAATTCAATGATTAAGCCCAGAGGATGCAAACTCCCCAAGCGGAATATGAGATGTTGTTCCTCAAACTTGCGGTGTTGTTCACTCTGGCCATGGAGGAGGCCCAGGACCGAGAGGTCGGATACGGAGTGGGAGGGGGAGTTGAAGTGCTGAGCCACCGGGAGGTCGGGTTGGTTATTGCGGACCGAGCGGAGGTGTTCGGCGAAACGATCGCCTAGCCTCCGCTTGGTCTCACCGATGTAGATTAGCTGGCATCTGGAGCAACGGATGCAGTAGACGAGGTTGGAGGAGGTGCAGGTGAACCTCTGTCGGACTTGGAATGACTGCTTGGGTCCCTGAAAGGAGTGGATGGGGGAGGTGAAGGGACAAGTGTAGCATCTCTTGCGGTTGCAAGGGAAAGTGCCCGGGGAAGGAGTGGAGCGGGAGGGAAGGGAAGAATTGACGAGGGAGTTGCGGAGGGAGCGGTCTTTGCGGAAGGCAGACAGGGGGGGAGATGGGAAGATGTGGCGAGTGGAGGGGTCACGTTGGAGGTGGCGAAACTGGCGGAGGACTATCTGTCATTGCTATTTGCTTTCCATTCACAAGTAACCAAGTTTGCTATGTTACAATGGTAACTACACTTCGAACAGTACTTCATCCGGGGTCTTAGATTATCTTGAGGTTATGAAAGGCACCATGTAAATTTAATTTTCTATTTCGCCGAACACCTCTGCTCGGTCCGCAATAACCAACCCGACCTCCCGGTGGCTCAGCACTTCAACTCCCCCTCCCACTCCGTATCCGACCTCTCGGTCCTGGGCCTCCTCCACGGCCAGAGTGAGCAACACCGCAAGTTGGAGGAACAGCACCTCATATTCCGCTTGGGGAGTCTGCATCCTCTGGGCTTAAACATTGAATTTTCTCAATTCTGTTAACCCAGACTGCCTCCCCCCCACCTCTCCCTCTGCCCTCTGGCCCTGACATTCCTTCTCCATCTCTCCCCCCCCCCCCCCCCCCCCCCCCCCTCCAGTCGCACTAGCTTCTCATTTTCACACCACAAACAGCTTACAATGGCCTGTTTCCTTTATCATCGATACTTCTTTGCATATCTTTCATTCATCGTTCTTTATCTCTCCACATCACTGTCTATATCTCTCGTTTCCCTGATCCCTGACCAGTCTGAAGAAGGGTCTCGACCCGAAACGTCGCCTATCTCCTTCGCTCCTTAGATGCTGCTGCACCCGCTGAGTTTCTCCAGCTTTTTGTGTAACCCTTAATTTCCTATTTCTTTGGTGTCAACATTGCTGCAAGCCTTTCACGACTTGCTAGTCGATCATTTATTTCTCCAGTTAAGGCAGGGACAGTTTCTTCCCAGGTGGGCAAAAATGCTGGAGAAACTCAGCGGGTGCAGCAGCTCCATAGATGCTCCCGCACCCGCTGAGTTTCTCCACCATTCTTGTCTACCTTCGATTTTCCAGCATCTGCAGTTCCTTCTTCAACAGTTTCTTCCCAGCTGTTATCATGCAACTGAACCACTCTACCAACAACTAGAGAGTAGTCCTGAACTACTATCTACCTCATTGGAGACCCTTTTTGACTATCTTTGATCAAACTTTACCAGCTTTATCTTGCACTAAGCATTATTCATGTTATTCCCTTTATTATCTATCTGAACACCGTGAGGGATGGGTCGATTGTAATCATGTATGGTCTTTCCACTGACTGGTTAGCACGCAACAAAACCTTCTCACTGTACCTTTATACACATGACAATAAACTACACTCAAACGCAGAAAATATTGGAAACACTCAGCAGATAAAAGCCTTTCCCTCAATGTCAGCAAGACAAAGGAGACTGTGATTGAGCAAAGCTTCAGTATAAATATCACCAGCAACTAGTCTCGGATCTGTCATATTGAAGCAACAACCAAGAAAGCACACCAATGTTTCTGATGCAATCCATGCATCTGTACTTGAAACACCGAGGCATAATAGGTTACACAGCAAATGTTGGCAAATGGGATTAGTATATTTGGTGGGTTACACAAAAAGCTGGAGAAACTCAGCGGGTGCAGCAGCACCTAAGGAGCGAAGGAGATAGGCGACGTTTCGGGTCGAGACCCTTCTTCTTTAGTATATTTGGTGGTTAGCTGAATGGCATATTTCAATACTGTATGATTGCATGCAGACATACTAAGTATTCGATAAGGTGTGCAACAAAGGTTATTCTGCAATGTAAAAGCTTGTAGTTCAGAAGGCAGCATTGGTCCAGACAGAAGGTTGGCTGAAGAAGGGTCTCGACCCGAAACGTCGCCTATCTCCTTCGCTCCTTAGATGCTGCTGCACCCGCTGAGTTTCTCCAGCTTTTTGTGTAACCCATGCTGTCTGACCCACTGAGTAATGGCCCTGCCCCACGATGCGAGTTCATTCAAGAGCTCTCCCAAGTTTAAAAAAAAATCAAACTGGTGGTAAGCATGGAGATTGAACGTAGTGGGTACGTCGGAGCTCGGGGACGTCTCTTAGCGGCTCGTAACGCTAATGGCAGGTACTCGGGAAGTCTCGTTGACGGCAGGTAAGCTCGGGAAGACTCGTGAAGATTTTTCAACATGTTGAAAAATGTCCACGAGAGCCCCAAGTACCGACGAGTGGCCATTACCGTAAATCTCCGAGTTCGAATCAGGGAAAACCCGGGTGATTTCTTTGAATGAACTCGTACAGTGGAACAGGGGTTTTACTCCAGCATGTTAGGTCTATCTTTGGTATAAACCATCTGACGGAGGTTCTGAGTCTGAAAAAGGGTTCTCACCTGAAAGGTCACCTATCCATGTTTTCCAGAGATGCTGCTTGACCCGCTGAGTTACTCCGGCACTTTACGTTTTTTTTAAAGAAAATGGTAATGTGTTGGATGTGTATTTCACTGGAGGCTTACTGAACTGACACCTGGAATTTGCTGGTAGTTTTGTGAGGAAGATTGTGAACAACCTTGTGAACTTATCTTGTAAATAAGCTAAACTTGTGTCCTCTGAAGATAGAGACAATAGACAATAGACAATAGACAATATACTCCACTGCTGGAGTAAATCAGCAGGATAGGCAGCATCTCTGGAGGGAAGGAATGTGTGACGTTTCAGGTCCAGACCTTTCCTTAGACTGAGCAAGGATCTCAACCTGAAATGTCACCCATTCCTTCTCTCCAGAGATGCTGCCTGTCCCGCTGAGTTACTCCAGCATTTTGTGTCTATCTTCGGTGGAAACCAGCATCTGCAGTTCCTTCCTACACACTTGTTTCCTCTGGAGATTAGAAGAGTAAGCAGGAACCCTGGGGGAAAATACATCAACTGTTGAGGGGCTTGGATATTCTCAAAGTGAAGAGGATGTTTCTTCTTGTGGGAAAAATCTAAAACTAGAGAGCATTACTTAAAAAATAAGGGATCATCCTTTTAAGGTAGAAGGTGATTTATTTCCCCCTCAGAGAGTTGTGACTCTTTAGGGCCTGTCCCACTTGGCATTTATTTTGGTGTCTGCACATATCAGTGTCGCCAAAAGATTTTGAACATTTCAAAATCCAGCGGCGATGAAAAAAATGTTGCGAAAAACACCGCTCGTCATACGCCATACGTCATCACGCCACGCCACGCCGCATCACGCTGCAGATTTTTCGGTGACCTGATACATCAGTCAATGATGCCAGCAGTCGTGGAAAAAATCGCCAAGTGCGGCGGGCCCTTTTATTTTAGAGATTTAGGCTTCAGAAATACGGCGTAGAAACAGGCCCTTCAGCCCATCAAGGCCGCGTCAACCACCGATAGACCCGTACACAAACACTATCCTACACACCAGGGGCAATTTCACGATTTTTTTTACCGAAGCCAATGAATCTACACACATGTACATCTTTGGAGTGTGGGAGGAAACTGGAGCAAACATGCAAACTCCATACAGACAGCACCCGTAGTCAGGATCAAACCCGGGTCTCTGGTGCTGTAAGGCAGCAACTCTCCCGCTGCGCCACCATGCTGCCTAACTATTCCACAAAAGGCATTAGGAGTGGAGTCCTTGGATATTTTTAAGGCAAGGACACGCAGATACTTGATAAGCGGGGGGGGGGTGAAATATGACTCGGGTTGCAACACACTGATTACCTCCTTCGGCTTTTAAATCAGATGAACATGGAGAAAGTTATTAATTTTTAGCCCGAAGGTATCAGCCAAATGGGGAGGAGCATCAAAGGTTTTTAAAATCGTTAGAAAATATGTGGGAAGAATCTTGAATGAATACAAGACAGAAGGCAAGCTGTACCTGTTTATATTATGATCATATAGTCATACGCCATGGAAAACAGGCCCAACTTGCCCACACTGACCAACATGCCTGCGTTTGGCCCATCTAAACCTGTCCTATCCATGTACCTGTCAAAATGTTTCTTAAACTATGCAATAGTCCCTGCCTCGTCTTAGAATAAAGGGGAGGCCATTGCAGACTGAGGTGAGCAAAAAACCTTTTCCACCCAGAGAGTTGTGAATTTGTGGAATTCCCTGCCACAGAGGGCAGTGGAGACCAAATCACTGGATGGATTTAAGAGAGTTAGATAGAGCTCTAGGGACTAGTGGAATCAAGGGATATGGGGAGAAGGCATGCACTGGTTATTGATTGGGGACGATCAGCCATGATCACATTGAATGGCGGTGCTGGCTTAAAGGGCTTAATGGCCTCCTCCTGCACTTATTTTCTATGTTTCTTTGTTTCTATGTTTCTATCTACCTCCTCCAGTAGCTCGTTCCATACACCCACCACCCTTTGTGCAAAAAAGTTACCCTTCATATTTCCATTAAATCTTCCCCCCTCACCCTACACCTGTGTCCTCTGGTTCTCTATTGCCCTACACTATGCAATAGGAGCAGAATTAGGCCATTCGGCCCATCAAGTGTACTCCGCCATTCAATCATGGCTGATCTATCTCTCCCTCAGCCCATTGTCCTGCCTTCTACCCACAACCCCTGACCCGTACTAATCAAGATCCTATACACAGTGCATTCAGAAAGTATTCAGACCCCTCACTTTTTCCACATTTTGTTACATTGCAGCCTTATTCGAAAATGGATTTAATTCATTTTTGTTTGCTCATCAATCTACACCCAATACCACATAATTAAAAAAGCCAAATCAGGTGTTTAGAAATTTTTGCAAAGTAAAATTGCTTGAAGGGGCTATTTGTTATTCCCAAACTGGGACTGCCGAGGCAAGGTACAAGACAGAGCTGGGACTGGTTTATCTCATCCCAAACATCTCCTGGGAGTTGAGAACGTCGGAATACCAGGCACAGCTGAGTTTACCCTCACGAGGAAGTCAATTCATTCTTGCATCCATTTAATGTGGAAACTAAAAATAAGGCAACTTTAATCAACAGCTCATTCCACGTCGCTCAGTACTCCAACTCACACAGATGACCCAGGTTCGATCCTGACTACGGGTGTTGCCAGTACATTTTTCCTGTGACCACGTGGGTTTTCTCCGGGTGCTCAGGTTTCCTCCCACATTCCAAAGACGCAGGTTTGTAAGTGAATTCACTTCTGTAAATCGTCCCTAGTGTGTTGGAAAGAACTAATGTACAGGTTAATCACTGGTTGGCACGGACCAGGTGAGCCAAATGGTGCATCTGCATCTCATAGAAACATAGAAACATAGAAAATAGGTGCAGGAGTAGGCCATTCGGCCCTTCGAGCCTGCGCCACCATTCAATATGATCATGGCTGATCATTCAATTCAATCTCTAAACTAAAACTATACCTTTCACTATTCGGCAAGTTTCAATGAGGTCTCCCCCCTCAACCTGTGAAACTCCAGCGAGCACAGGCTCAGATGCTCATCGTACGTGACCCCAATCAACCCTGGGATCATTCTGGGATCAAACCTCCTCTGGAACTAGAGTCTGCACGCGCTTCACACGAGAATCCTTCCACAAGATTTTCACCCAAAGAAATTTGTGCCCATGATCCCAGTTTATTTAGCTCGGCATATTTGCGATAAGAAGCCAAACAAACCAGCTAAATGGTCAGAGGCACTTGGGCACTCAGGCTCTTTGCCCACAATTACCAGCAACCTGGCACATCAGAATGTACATCAACTGGGAACAGAATCCTGTGTAACTGCACTGGTCCCTTGACGTAATACCATGATAGCCCTCACCATTCGGGCTGGCAGTGGAAGCTGGCATTTGGACAAGGTGTTAGAGATTGCCTAAGGACCATTGGAACCTGGGCGCAGCCTCTTTAAGCCAAGCGGTCGTGTTTCGTATCAGTGTGAGTGTGGCTGCGTTAACTCACAATGTGTTGGGACTTGGCAGAGTGGCGCGTCTCGTATTTGGTACAAATTGATTTCATGGTCCACCCTTTTTAATACATTGTCGAACATCAGTTTATTAAAAATCCATTAAAGTAAATCATCTGTGCCGTACATGCGAAAATAAATCCGTCTTTGGAGAAATCACACTCTTGAGCGACTAAAGCTAGCTGGGGGAGGGAGGGATGGCATCGAGTAGACACAAGAACACGGAGCTGTAAGTCAGATGACTTGCAACAATCCTGCAAGGGGATATAATGGTGTAGGGAGAGATTGAGTTACACAGAGTGACTGGATATTCTGAGCCACTTGTTCCCTGAGTGTAGGAAGCTGAATGGTGGCTTCATAGAGATTCATAAAATCATGAACGTTTAAGAAACATTTAAACAGGTACGTGAATATGACAGGTTTAGAGGGACATGTGCCTAAAGGATATTACTTTAGGAAGGAGATGAGGAGGAATTTATTCAGTCGAAGGGTGGTGAATCTGTGTAATTCACTGCCACAGAAGGCTGTGGAGGCCAAGTCAATGGATATTTTTAAGGCAGAGATAGGTGGAACTCGAGTAGACAATAGACAATAGACAATAGGTGCAGGAGTAGGCCATTCGGCCCTTCGAGCCAGCACCGCCATTCAATGTGACCATGGCTGATCATCCCCAATCAGTACCCCGTTCCTGACTTCTCCCCATATCCCCTGACTCCGCTATTATTAAGAGCCCTATCTAGCTCTCTCTTGAAAGCATCCAGAGAACCGGCCTCCACCACCCTCTGAGGCAAAGGATTCCAGACTCACCACTCTCTGTGAGAAAAAGTGTTTCCTCGTCTCCATTCTAAGAAAAAGTGTTTCCTTCTCTCCGTTCTAATGATGGGGGCATGTTGGGCGGCATGGGCATGTTGGGCGGCATGGGCAAGTTGGGCCAAAGGGCCTGTATTCAAGCTGTGGCTATGATGAAGACATAGATATAGAACATAGAACAATACAGCACAGGAACAGGCCCTTCGGCCCACAATGGCACTGCTGAACATGATGCCAAGCCACACTAACCTCATCTGCCCACACATGATACATACCCCTCCTTTCACGGCAAATCCATGCATCTAAGGTGTTTCCCCAGGTTAGAGGTGCTTAAAATTAGAGGGGATAGGTTTCAAGTGAGAGGGAAAAGATTTAAAGGGGACCTGAGGGGCCACCTTTATGCATAGAGTGATACGTATATGGAAGGGTACAATTATGACATTTAAAAGATACTTGAACGTGGATAGGAAAGATTTGGAGGTGAGCCTCGCTTGAATGGGCAACTTGGTCGGAATGGACAAGATGGGCCGAAGGGCCTGTTTCCGTGCTTTATAAAAAATGTTTGTATGGATCAGGAGAATTTGGTGACATTTTAGGTGACAATGTGTTGGGACTTGGCAGAGTGGCGCGTCTGATTTCATGGTCCACCCTTTTTAATACATTGTTGAACATCAGTTTATTAAAAATCCATCTTAAATCAAGGTTTCCCAACCTGGGGTAAATTTACCCAGGGGGCACATGTGTTGATTCTGGATTTGTACATATTTGTTCTCATTGACTGACTGTGTTTGGTTCTGGTATCTGTTCATCGTTAGTTGTTCATATATAAGTGAAGTAACATTGTTATGTTTGATTACAGTTGCCAGGGGTGAACAGGACGATAAAGGTTAGGAACCACTGTCTTAAATCAATGTAAACAGCCTTTCGTGATCATTTTTTCCTTACTGAGCAATGAGAAAGTCATTAGATCCAAGGCTGTAAGTCTCCTGTCGATCGTCGCTAAATCAAAGCAGCATTTACAGACGCAGGTTTTTATTAGACCTGACGTTCCAAATATAGTGGTAAGGACATACATACCATGGATGAGTTGGGGGGTAGGGGGTAGACTCCATGTGCAGCAGAAACGGTGGAGGTTTAATGCAACTGGAATTAGTGGGTCAACATGTAATGAGGGTTTGATGGCAATGACCTGTACTCAAGGTTTCAAGGTGGAGTGGAAGATTGCAACCTTCACGTGTTTCGACTAATGCAATCAACTCGACGCGCACAAACGGAAGATCAAATAGAAGAAGTTGTCCTTCAACTTTAGGCTGTGCCCGCCACACGAAAGAAGAAGGTTTCAAGGTCAGTTTATCGTCACATGTACCAATTAAGGCACAGTCAAATTTGAGTAACCATACAGCCATGCTAAGCGAAAAGCAACAAGGAATAAGCAACAACCACATAAACGTTAACATAAACATCCATCACAGTGGATTCCTCACTGGAGTTTAACAGGAAATGAGGGGGGACCTCATTGAAACTGAACGAATAGTGAAAGGCCTGGATAGAGTGGATGTGGAGAGGATGTTTCCACTGGTGGGAGAGTCTAGAACCAGAGGTCATAGCATCAGAATTAAAGGATGCTCCCTTAGGAAGGAGATGAGGAGGGATTTCTTTAGTCAGAGGGTGGCGAATTCATTGCCACAGAAGGCTGTGGAGGCCAAGTCAATGGATATTTTTAAGGCAGAGATGGATAGATTCTTGATTCTTGAAATATCAACCCCTAGATATCTTAAGGGGTTGGACAGACTAGATGCAGGAAGATTGTTCCCGATGTTGGGGAGGTCCAGGACAAGGGGTCACAGCTTAAGGATAAGGGGGAAATCCTTTAGGACCGAGATGAGAAGGACTTTTTTCACACAGAGAGTGGTGGGTCTCTGGAACTCTCTGCCACAGAGGGTAGTTGAGGCCAGTTCATTGGCTATATTTAAGAGGGAGTTAGATGTGGCCCTTGTGGCTAAGGGGATCAGAGGGTATGGAGAGAAGGCAGGTACGGGATACTGAGTTGGATGATCAGCCATGATCATATTGAATGGCGGTGCAGGCTCGAAGGGCTGAATGGCCTACTCCTGCACCTAATTTCTATGTTTCTATGTTTGATTGGTACGAGTGTCAGGGGTTATGGGGAGAAGATTTGAGATTGGGGTTAGGAGGGTGAGGTAGATCAGCCATGATTGAACGGCGGAGTAGATTTGATGGGCCGAATGGTCTAATTCTGTTCTGATCACTTGTGATAAGCTATGTTTTTCATTTGTCAATACCTCACTGAAAAAAGTGATGAAGTTCTATTTGCATTTATTTCTGCTATTGCCAAGCAACCCAGAGCAATTTCTGCTTCACACTGACATTCGGGGTAGGCAAGGTGGTCTTTGACTGAGAAAATATTGGGTTGGAAATCCACTTAGTGGAGAACAGATAGCAATGCTGCTTTAAAGGAGTGCCAGAGAGACAATGTGTTTCATCATCTCATTTAATCAAGCTATAAAAATTCCCGAGAAAATTGTACATGTGAAGTAAATTAAATTTTGCTGATTTCATGGGTAATAAAATGCAGTAAAGTTATAATCACCATTAATATTTTTCATCTGATTTAAAGTGTTTGATCATTTGTAATGCACATGTGAATTTATGTATATTTCCTGAGAGGGACCTGGATTTCTGCAGATGAAATTAAATCTTGTTAAATTGCTGCCTATTATAAAATAGCCTGATGTGTTACTGTCTATTGGAAATGCCTGGGAATGCTGGCAGTACTTTGCAAATCAGGCAGCGTCTCTGGAGAAACAAATACACTGCATGTTTCAAATTGGAACGCTGATTGTCTGTGGCCTCAGAAATGCTGCCTGACCCGATGAGTATTTCCAGCATTCCTTATTTTAGTAGCTTGTTTCCCAATATTCCTCTGATAGTTTCTGCCTGGTTCGAGCCCAGTAGGTGCATTGTGTAGGAAGGAATTGCAGATGCTGGTTTGAACCGAAGATAGACACAAAACGCTGGAGTAACTCAGCGGGTCAGGCAGCATCTCTGGAGAAAAGGAATAGGACTGAAGAAGGGTCTCTCACCCCTATTCCTTTCCTCCAGGGATGCTGCCCGACCCGCTGAGTTACTCAGGCTTTTTGTGGATGTGGAGAGGCTGTTTCCACTAGTGGGAGAGTCCAGGACCAGAGGGCACAGCATTAGAATAAAAGGACGTACTTTTTTGCGTTTGTCTCTGGTAGGGGCTCTCTTTGATTGCCACTCAAGAGTCAAGAGTGCACGGCACAGTGGCGCAGTGACAGAGTTGCTGCATTACAGCACCTGAGACCCGGGTTCGATCCTGACTACGGGTACTGTCTGTATGGAGTTTGTACGTTCTCCCCATGACCGTGTGGGTTTTCTCCGGGTGCTCTGGTTTCCTCTCACACTCCAAAGACGTGCAGGTTTGTGGGTTAATTGGCTTCGGTCAAAATCATAAATTGTCCCCAGTGCGCAGGATGGTGTTCGTGTGCGGGGATCATAGGTCAGTGCGGACACGGTAGGCTGAAGCACCTGTTTCGGCGCTGTATCTCTAAATTAAACTAAAGTGTTTAATTGTCATATGTCCTGGATAGAACAATGAACGATGAAATTCTTACCTGCAGCAGCACAACAAAATATGTAAACATAGTGCTCTGTAAACAATATAATAATACAAAAAAGTGTGTATATATATATATATACACACACACACACACACATATATATAGACAATAGACAATAGGTGCAGGAGTTGGTCATTCGGCCCTTCGATCCAGCACCGCCATTCAATGTGATCATGGCTGATCATCCCCAATCAGTACCCCGTTCCTGCCTTCTCCCCATATCCCCTGACTCCGCTATTTTTAAGAGCCCTATCTAGCTCTCTCTTGAAAGCATCCAGAGAACCCACATCCACCGCCCTCTGAAGCAGAGAATTCCACAGACTCACCATCCTCTGTGAGAAAAAGTGTTTCCTTGCCTGCGTTCTAAATGGCTTACTCCTTATTCTTAAACTGTGGCCCCTGGTTCTGGACTCCCCAACATTGGGAACATGTTTCCTGCCTCTAGCGTGTCCAAACCCTTAACAATCTTATATATTTCAATGAGATGCCCTCTCATCCTTCTAAACTCCAGAGTGTACAAGCTCAACTGCTCCATTCTCTCAGAATATGACAGTCCCGCCATCTCGGGAATTAACCTCGTAAATCTACGCTGCACTCCCTCAATAGCAAGAATATCTTATATATATATATATATATATATGTAAAAGAGTATACACACACTCACACGTGCAGACACATAAAAACAAACAATGTAATGCTAAAAAGACAAACCCAATGCCCTCGTCCATGTACTTCAGAGCTTATTTGGAGGTGGTAGTGTTTAATAGCCTGATGGCTGTAGGTTCAGTGCTGTATCACCTCGTTTCTAGCTGGCTTTCACTTGCAACTCCTTGTAAAGTACACATATCTCTTGGTCAAGAGGTGGAGGGTTGACATTCATCCTCAGATACTTAAAGCAATTGGCCCGGTGGCGCAGCGGTAGAGTTGCTGCCACACAGCGCCGGAGACCCAGGTTCGATCTCGACTACGGGTGCTGCCTGTACGGAGATTTACGTTCTCCACGTGACCATGGGGTTTTCTCCGGGTACTCCAGTCTCCTTCCACATTCCAAAGACGTGCGGGTTTGTAGGTTAATTTGTGTATGTAAATTGTATAGGATGTATTCAGGGTGCAGGAATAACACAAAATTCCTTCCAGCAAATGTAAAACTGGGATAGGACAGAACTAGTGAACTGGTGATCACTGGTCTGCGTGGACTCGGTGCGCCAAATCACCTGTTTCCACACCGTATCTTTAAACTAATCTAAACTACAGGTGTGCAATATACTGCATCTCAAGGTAGACATTAAATGCTGGATATGCCAAGAAATGTCGACATCTCATGAATAATGTATTTAAAAATTAGTTCTGCAGTCTCCATTTGTATCCCCAACATACAAGAACATAACATTAGAAGAATTGCTGTGTAGGAAGGAACTGCAGTTGCTGGTTTAAATCAAAGATAGACACAAGGTGCTGGAGTAACTCAGCAGGACAGGCAGCATCTCTGGAGTGATGGAATGGGTGACGTTTCGGGTCAAGACCCTTCTTCAGACTGTGGAATCAATGCGGCCTCTGGTCCTTCAAGACTGTCGGCCCATTCTTTGGAAAGTGAACCGAAATCTCACACACGTGACCAGAAAGTGAGACGTTAAAAAATTCTTATTAGATTAATCTTATTCATTGCCATTTTCCTACCAAGAGAACTACAACGCATGACTGCCCAGGCTATGAACATTCTAGCTTTTTAAAATTCACAGTTTGTAAAATGGTTCCACGCTGTGTCACACACGTGACCAGTCCTATTTGACCTCTAACCCAGAACAGCATTTGACCTCTGACCTCTGGACCTCGTGATCAAACTAGAAGCGGGGTCCGCGCGGAGGTCGGGTGATCCCCTGTACAGGGCCGTTCCCACCAGCATGCGCCTGCATGCGGCAAGCGCAACCAAACCGGCAGCAGGGGCCGCGCGGAGGTCGGGTGAGTGGCGCAACGCGGCGCAAAGTGAGGCGAACTTGGAGCAAAGTCTTAAGGTAAGTTCGCCAGGACAGAGAGAGACACACAGAGAGGGGCACAGAGGCACACACACACAGAGGGCCATGGAGCCACACACATAGAGGTTCACGGAGGCACCTACAGAGAGGGTCACGGAGGCACGACGTTGAGGCGGTGCGTAATGCGAGCCGACAAGCCGTTGCCGCGTGGAATTTTTGAACATAGTCAGTTTTTCGGAGCCCCGCGCGATGTCGGGACGAACTCTGCACAATTCCGCACGGCTCCGGCGATCGAAGTGGGACCGGCCCCGCGACGCCGGACGGCTCAAGCGACCACGTTTGGTCGCGCTAATCGCATAGAGTTGCATGCTGGTGGGACAGGCCCTTTAGTGTGCAAAGAGTCACCTCGTATGAGACACCAACGTAGTTACAGAAGTATTCAATATATTTCTCGACGGTCCCTACTGCACCACCGTGCCACCCTACACTGTCCATCTGAATGTTGCATCTCGGTTTCATCGTGTCATTTAGAGACACTCCCTTGGTAATCAATATTTGCAGCTGGTCCCTCGGTCAAATTCCAAACAGCTGGACTCTAGACGATAACAGAAAGTTCTAGAAATACAGAGTGGCTTGGCTGTAATAGAAACATAGAAACATAGAAATTAGGTGCAGGAATAGGCCATTCGGCCCTTTGAGCCTGCACCGCCATTCAATATGATCATGGCTGATCATCCAACTCAGTATCCCGTACCTGCCTTCTCTCCATACCCTCTGATCCCCTTAGCCACAAGGGCCACATCTAACTCCCTCTTAAATATAGCCAATGAACTGGCCTCAACTACCCTCTGTGGCAGAGAGTTCCAGAGACCCACCACTCTCTGTGTGAAAAAATTCCTTCTCATCTCGGTCCTAAAGGATTTCCCCCTTATCCTTAAGCTGTGACGCCTTGTCCTGGACCTCCCCAACATCGGGAACAATCTTCCTGCATCTAGCCTGTCCAACCCCTTAAGAATCTTGTAAGTTTCTATAAGATCCCCTCTCAATCTCCTAAATTCTAGAGAGTGTAAACCGAGTCTATGCAGTCTTTGTTCATAAGACAGTCCTGACATCCCAGGAATCAGTCTGGTGAACCTTCGCTGCACTCCCTCTATGGCAATAATGTCCTTCCTCAGATTTGCGGTTCCGTGCGGTTTCCCCTTGCATATTAAGTAGTGTGGTCATCGAGTTCCTCAACAAGTGATGAGCTTCTGACGAAACACAGTGAATTATGATGTCCTGTTTAATTTTGGATTTTGATGTTCCTTTAAGGAAGGAGGTTTGGAGGAATGTCTTTAGTCAGAGGGTGGTGAATCTGTGGAATTCATTGGCACAGATGGCTGTGGAGGCCACGTCAAAGGATATTATTAAGGCAGAGATTAATAGATTTTTGATTAGTACGGGTGATAGAGGTTATGGGGAGAAGGCAGGAGAATGGGGTTAGGAGGGAGAGATAGATCAGCCATGATTGATGGCGGAGTAGACTAGAAGGGCAGAATGGCCTCCTTCTGCTCCTATCACTTATGACCTTCTGAACAAATCAATTGTACTGCATCTACCACCTACTCGGCAACATGTTCCATATACTGACCATTCTATGTGTGTTTAAAAAAAAACATTCCCCTCAGATCTCCTTTAAATCTCTTTCTTCTATTCTTAAACCAACACCCCTAGTTATGGCCTCCCCTACCTTGACAAGTGAACATATGGTATTTTTATCAACATTTTTACCTATTTGTTAATTTGTATCATTCATTTTATTATTGGGGTGAAGGAGGGAGAGATAGATCAGCCATGATTGAATGGCGGAGTAGACTTGATGGGCCGAATGGCCTAATTCTGCTCCTATCATTTGTGACCTTATGATGATGATGATACTTGATCGTCAGGTACCTGGCTAGGTGTAGTGAAATACTTTGTTATTGCTGATAAAATACACAAAAGAGTCGCCACAAAGTTACAAAATATACTCATCCCTTCTTCACCCCCCCCCCCCCACCCCCCAGGTCCCCTTCAATTCTTGGTGTGTCTCCACTATGTTCTTGGCGACGCCGTTCGTGGCTCCACGGTCCTCTGAGGTCAAGTATTTCAGACCCACTAAGTGAAGAGATTTCTCCTCACCTTGGCCCCAAACAGAGGAAACGTCGGGTCTGTGGGTCCCCACTGCTTGACCCAAAACCTCACCCATTCCTTCTCTCCAGAGATGCTGCCTGGCCCGCTGAGATACTCCATCATTTTGTGTCTATCTTCGGTTAAAACCAGCATCTGCAGTTCCTTCCTACACAATCTTCTCTGTGCTCTCTCCGCAGCAAGTATATGTTTTTTTAAAGTAAGGAGACAGCACACAAATGTGGGCTCACTCAAATACTATATACACAAATTATTGAGCATAAATCCTGCAGATTACGTGTCCTGCACATTAAGGGCATGATGGCCTTTAGCAATCAGATTTTTAGATTAAATCTTTTTGCAAAAGGCATAAAAACATAGTGATGCACAGTGAAATTTCCAGTCCCTTGTATTTATATTATCTTCACTCGACGCTAACTCATTTACTCTATTTGCTCAAATGTGAAGTTTACCCTTGATCCCCAAAGATAGATGAGCAATTAAAAACATCTTCCAGAATGTACACATTATTAAGTTCTGAGTTATGCATACCAGACTCGATGAATGGATAAAATAAAACTGGAAAATGCTGGGGATACACAGCATACCAGGCAGCATCTATGGAAAAAGAACAATTAACGATCCAGAATTAATACATAGAGCGCTCGGAATACTCCGGTGGTTAAGGGCCTGTCCCACGTGGGCGTCATTTACACGACATAATTTACGCGTCGCAACGCACAACTCGCGTGTCGTGACATGCACGTGATGCGTGTGGTGAGGTGTGGTGGTGTAGGCAGTGACGTGCAGTCGCGTGCGGCGCCCCAGGATTTTTGGATTCACGAAATCTCCGCGCACCACCTGCGTGACGCGGAAATGACGCCCAAGTGGAGCAGGCCCTGTAAGGTGCACTTGTGGGAAGATGCATGGAGCTAACTCTGTTTCTCTTCCACATGCTTTATTATCTCCCGTGCTCATGCAGAGTGAAATAATTTTCTTACAAACAGTCCAGTAGAATATTGCCACACCTAAGCATATCCCTGATTAGCTAGTGTGCTGAAATAGTCCACTGATCCCGCGTGCAAGAGTCGCCTGTTTTGGCGCCATTTTCAAAGTCCAGTCCGCGCCCTAGTGTTGCCCAATCCAGGCGAGCCCCAGGCTGTTGTGGGGCCTCCAGCCATTGCCTTCCTTGGACGTGAGGATCTACCAGTGAACCCACGCCCCTCTCCTCGCCCGTCCAGCTTTGTGCCCCAGGGACGCCTCCCCCAGCCAACCTTGAGGGCGCGGTAGAACTGATTACGATCTCTCTCCTCTCCGACCAGCCTTGCTCCTTGTCCGTCGCTTCTGTCAGTTAGTATTTATTGACACATGTACTGAGGTGCAGTGAAATTCCTTTTTTGTATAACGTTCACTAAAAATATTACTATGCATAAGTGCAATCATAGCTAAGTACATGTGTATGGTAATAGATCCCTGAGTCAAGTCAAGTCAAGAGGGTTTATTGTCATGTGTCCCAGATAGGACAATGACATTCCAGCATTGCTGCAGCACAACAGGATATTGTAGTCATAAGTACAGATCAGATCAGTTTGTCCATTTACCATTGAATATATATATATATACACACATCAGTAAACAGATAAAGTGCAGTAGGTTGTTACAGTCCATAGTTTGTAAGAAGTTGTGTTTAATAGTCTGATGGCTGTGGGGAAGAAGCTGTTCTTGAATCTGGATGTTGCAGATTTCAGGCTCCTGTTCCTTCTACCCGGTGGCAGCGGGGAGATGAGTGTGTGGCCAGGATGGTGTGGGTCCTTGATGGTGTGGGCCTTTTTGAGGCTGTGATTGCGATAGATCCCCTCGTTGGCGGGGAGGTCAGAGCCCATGATGGACAATGCGCAAGTCGTCATGTTTTGGCGCCGTTTTATAAGATTCAAGTTGTTATAAATGTAGAGTTCTTACCTTGGCCCTGAAGGCCCTTTGCCCTGGCGGCGTTGTAGGGGAACAATGGCCAAGCGTAGCCATTGTTCCCCTCTACTGCAGGCTGGTTCCGGTCCACACACTCGGCCTGTTGGAGCGGCTCCTGATTCAATCGAACCCCAGGCTGCTGCTGGGGCCTCCAGTGGCCCTCTCCACAAATGTCTCAAAGCGGACACATCAACCCACGATCCGTCGATCCTTGCCTTAAGGGCCTGTCCCACTTACGCGACCTTGGTTGTAAATTACGCAACCTCGTGGTCACTTGAGGCATACGGGCATCGTATGGCCACGCGGGTACTTGGTACTTAGAACTGCGGAGTTGTGCGGGGCTGGTACCGACATCGCGCGGGGCTCTGAAATTCTTGCAGTGACCAAAATCTTTGCGCGCCATCGGCCTGTCGGCATGCAGGCGCATTGCGGTTGTACGCAGCGTCTTCACGTCGTACGCAGCATCTGGACGGCGTACGCCTAGCACATGGCGTTGCGTGATGACATCACTGCCCAGCATGGCATTGCGTGATGACATCACCGCCCGACACCGTGCGACGCCCAAATTCAATCGGCCCGCCTCCGGCCCAGCTGATTGGTAAGCATGACGAAAATGACGTCACGCGCAAACTTAGCACGTACTTCGCGCGAACTTACCGCGAACTTCACGTGAACTCCGCTTCCGGTTGGTCGCACCAAACGCACGCAATCGCATGCAAGTGGGACAGACCCACCCAATCGTGCTCGCTAGCTCAATCCCTCCCACCAAGTTTCTGGTCTGCCCCCGCACTAACCACTGTGCAAATGTGCCATCGGCTACGATACTGGGATGTGTTGGAGAATTGCTTTGATGGCGCTTCATATTAGTTTTAATAAACTTGTATTCTCTCGGGCCGAGAATACATTGCCCTCTTCAGATTCCCAGTCACCTGTATTATACATTGAATGCACACGCGCATGCAAGAATTATGCGTATCATATGGTACAGTTTTTGACACCGCATTGTTTTCAACAAAGGATGTTTATTTCATAGCTCAAGCCTCATTAAATATCAATGATGCTAAACAACCTTCTTCCTCAAGGTGAAATGAACCAAGGATCACACGTCTCAAAGTCTATTGAAAAATCATTGCCTGCTCACGATGCAGAAGGGAAGGTCAATAACCAGGGCAAAGAGATGTAGGATCATTGTCAAAAGAATGGGACAGGTGGAGAAATGATTTTGCACAACTTATATGCCCAAATTGTGAGGCAGCTGACTCTCTGGTAAATGCTTACAAAGATATAATTGAAATGGAGGCATTTGCAATGATCAATAGCCAATAGTCAGGTTTATCCGTCACATACGCAATGAAGTGCAGTGAAATGAATTTGCCAGCAGCGGTACAATAAAAAAGAACATACAATACACAATAAAAACATTTCACACAAAACATCCCCACAGCATTCATCACTGTGGTGTAAGGCACAAAGTTCAGTCAGTCCTCCTCCTCCGGGCCAGCGATCGGAGCACTCCCTTCTGGCGACCCCCGGCGAGGGCTCGCCCGCTCCGCGATGAAAAGTTCACCCTGCGCCCGCTGCTGAAACTCCGGGCCCGGTTCCGGGAAAGGCCACAATGACCCTTGGTGATAGGCCGCGAGGGAGACGACATGGAAAAAGTTGCCTCTCCATAGAGGAGGCGACCGAAAACGGTTCCCCCCTTACACCACCCACACCACCGCCCCCCCCCCCCCCCACACAAGACACAACGAGAGACATTAAAACACACAGTACTGTTTACAATGAGCGCATGTAGTGAGACTGAATGAGAGTTCTCTCAACATGTTGGCAGCTAGGTTAGCTTACAGTCATTTGTTGATCAAAAGCTAGTCTTGGGGGCAACGCATATCCTTGTAAACTTAGAGGCAGCGGCGCTCAAATTCTGCAGGTGGGTTGGTCGTTCATTCCTGGAGCTCTTCTGCAAATGGCCAGGAGACGTGTTTGTGTCAGTAGTGTGGCTGGACTGTTTGAGGATGGCTTCCTATACAGACTGGACTTGCAACGTGGAAACAACCCCACCTGCCCACTGAATTCGCGCTGACCAGCGATCACCCTGACCACTAGCACTATCCTACACGCTAGGGACAATTTGCAGTTTACCGAAGCCGATTAACCGACAAATCTGCACGTCTTTGGAGTGTGGGAGGAAGCCGGAGCACCCGGAGAAAACTCACGCAGATCATGGGGAGAACATACCAACTCCACACAGACAGCACCCGTAGTCAGGATTGAACCCGGGTCTCTGGTGCTGTGAGGCAGCAACTCTACCGCTGCACCATCGTGCCGCCCTACACTGTCCATCTGAATGTTGCATTTCGGTTTGATCGTGTCATTTAGAGACACTCCCTTGGTAATCAATATTTGCAGCTGGTCCCTCGGTCAAATTCCAAACAGCTGGACTCTAGACGATGACAGAAAGTTCTAGAAATACAGAGTGGCTTGGCTGTAATAGTGATCCGTGCGGTTTCCCTTGCAGATTAAGTAGTGTGGTCATCGAGTTCCTCAACAAGTGATGAGCTTCTGACGAAACACAGTGAGTTATGATGTTCTGTTTAATTTTGGATTTTGACGTTCCTTTAAGGAAGGAGATGTGGAGGAATTTCTTTAGTCAGAGGGTGGGGAATCTGTGGAATTTATTGCCACAGACGGCTGTGGAGGCCAAGGGGTATATTTAACGCAGAGATTGATGGATTTTTGATTAGTACAGGTGTTATGGGGAGAAGGTAGGAGCATGGGGTTAGGAGGGAGAGATAGATCAGCCATGATTGAATGGCAGATGGATTTGATGGGCTGAATGGCCTAATTCTTTTTCTTTGTGCAAATTGAATTTTTATTCATTTCCTTACAACACTGGATAAATCACAGCCATGGACCAGAAGGTATCAGAACCAGCAGCCATTTAGCAATGCTCTGCCCCTTCAGTAGTTCAGTTCACAGTAAGAATTGGAATTCATTTCCCGACATAAAGCCGAGCGACTCCCTCCGCCATGGATACAGTACAATTTCAGCAACTAGCTGCTCTCTGCTTTCTTCTCCTGATGAAAAGTTTCTTTTGTGGGGAGTGTGTTCTTCATTTGTGTGTCCGTTTTCTTCAATTTGCTCTTGTCAAAGGAAGCCACCTCCTTGAAGTCTGGTTTGTCTGCCATTTCAGTTCAATCTCTGACCGTGTCCACCTCTCAGACACTGCCTTGTCGAATGGCCTAATTCTGCTCCCTTGACAGCACACTAGTGTAGAGGAAAAGTTGCTGTCTTACAGCGCCAGGGACCTGGGTTTGGTCCTGACTACAGGTGCTGTCTGGATGGAGTTTGTACGCTTTCCCCTTGGGATTTCTCCGGTCTCCTCCCACACTCCAAAAACGTACAGGTTTGTAGGAGATTGGCTTGGTAAAATTGTAAATTGTCCCTAGTTAGGAATGTGAAATGGCCCTGTCCCATGGTACGAGTTCATTCCAAGAGCTCTCCCAAGTTTAAAAAAATCAAACTCGTGGTAAGCACAGAGAATGAATGTAGCGGGTACGTCGGAGCTCGGGGACGTCTCTTAGCGGCTCGTAACGCAAACGGCAGGTACTCAGGAAGACTTCTAAGGGCAGGTAAGCTCGGGAAGACTAGTGAAGATTTTTTAACATGTTGACAAATGTCCACGAGAGCCCCGAGTACCGACGAGTGGCCATTACCGTAAATCTCCGAGTTCGAATCGGGGCAAACTCGGGAGAACTCTTGGAATGAACTCGTACCGTGGGACAGGACCATAAGTGTGTGGGGATTGCTGGCCGGCGCAGACTTGGTGGGCTGAAGGTCCTGGTCCTGTCTCAAAACTTACACTCAACCAGATGCAATGCCAACTTCAGTGTGCTGCGCTATGTTAATGGGGATCCCAGCTACAGAGAGGACATCTGCCTTCACATCATTGACTTCCGAATGCCTTCACCTGCTGTCTAAGACTCGCTGAAAGGCAAACCAGCAGTTCCCTTCAAACCTGTTGGCCACCAGCCAGCCCGTTGTTTCACAAGATTCTTCACGGAGTCCGCAGTGTCCCAAGGATTCTTGTTGCTGTTCATTCATGCGAGAAGCAAAGGTAGAGCTGCCAATAAAATGTCCTTCATTAAATGCGGAGAGCACTTTGTCTTCTTCAGTGGCTGGGACAAGAATGGATCACAACTCCCAATTCATACCATCCCTAAATGGTTCGTCCCGTTGGTAATGGGATATCATTGCAATGCAAGGGACTGCTGATGCTGGAACCTCAATGTACAACGAACAAAGCACAATGTGCTGGAGGAACACGATGGGTCAGGTGGCTTCTGTGGAGGGCATGGACAGGCGATGTTTTGGGTTTGGACCCTTCAGATTGGGAACAGTTCCAACCAAAATGACACCTGTCCTTGGGGGGGGGGGGGAGGGTGAGAGGGGGCACTCAAAGGAAATACATTTGGTTAATGTGCAAACTCCAAACTGACAATGCCGGAGGCTGGGATCGAACCTGTGTTAATGAAGCTGTGTGCCATCAACTCTAACTGGGCACGGTGCTGCCCCCTACAGGTACTCCGAATGGCAGTCATAACTTATCAACTGCAATGGGGATGTTTCTGAAATCCCGTTTGGTGGTCCTGGTGCTGGTTGAATGTGAAGGTGTTGTAGACAAGAGCATGGGAAAGTAGTTGGCCATTGGGCCCTTCAAATATCTCCTGTTCTATGAGTAAAAACGTTTTCACCCAGAGAGTTCTGAATCTGTGAAATTCTCTGTGGAAGGCAATGGAGGCCAATTCACTGATGTATTCTGGAGAGGGTTAGATATAGCTCATAGGGCTAACGGAATCTAGGAATATGTGGAGAAAGCAGGAACGGGGTACTGATTTTGGATGATCAGCAAAGATCATATTGAATGGAGGTGCTGGCTGAAAGGGCCGAATGGCCTACACCTGCACCTATTTTCAATGTTTCTATCTCTCCATTCCATACTGATCTGCCCTGGTATTCATTCTTTAGACTTTGGAGATATAGCATGGAAACAGGCCCTTCAGCCCATCGAGGCAGTGCTGACCAATGAGCAACCCAAATAACACCAGGACTATCCTACACACTAGGGACAATTTGACTTTTTTACCAAAGCCAGTTGTGCCACAAACATGGTCATTTTTGGAGTGTGGGAGGAAACCGGAATACCCAGAGAAAACCCACGTGGTCACAAGGTGAAAGTATAAACTCTGTACAGACAGCACTCATGGTTGGGATCTGAACCCGGGTCTCTGACGCTGTAAGGCAGCAACTCTGCCGCTGCCCTGGTTATTAATCGTTATCCTGGTAAAAGTGTCTGCCACAATGAGTGAGCAGATGGTGGCCAAGTTGCCCAATATTAAAGAGATGCTGTTTTATACAAAGAAAAACATTCAAAGTGCAGGAGTAATGCCCCTGTCCCACTTAAGAAACCTGAACGGAAACCTCTGGAGACTTTGCGCCCCACCCAAGGTTTCCGTGCGGTTCCCGGAGGCTTTTGTCCTCCGGCAACCACCTTCAACTAGCATCGTAACCGGCTTTGACTAAAAAATTACCAATTTTTAAAACGGAAACCACTTTCGACCATTAGGGAGACTGACAAAAACCTCCGGGAACCGCACGGAAACCTTGGGTGGGGCACAACGTCTCCAGAGGTTTCCGTTCAGGTTTCCTAAGTGGGACAGGGGCATTACTCAGCAGGTGAAGCAGTATCTCTGAAGAACATGCATAGGTGATTTTTTGTGTCAGGACCCTTCATCAGGTGGTCTTCCTTGATTTGTATTTCCTTGAATTAGAACAAGGATTATTTCCTTAGGCTGGCATCCTACTTTGAAATGCAAGAACAAATCCAAAGTAGATATTCAGGGAAAAATACAGAACTGGATATGCCAAACCATTCCAGCAGCTCAGAATCCAACTGGAATATCAGTATAAATGGGCATCTTTTTAAATAAGGCTTGAGATACAGAGTAATGCTCCTATTACACTACCCATTTAAATACTCGGACGTTCTAGGAGCAGAATTAGGCCATTCAGCCCATCAAGTCTACTCAGTCATTCAATCAAGGTTAATCTATATCTCCCTCTCAACCCCATTCTCCTGCCTTTATCTCCCCATGTCCCCTGACACCCGTACTAATCAAGAAGCTGTCAAAAATATCCATTGACTTGGCCTCCACGGCTGTCTGCGGCAATGAATTCCACAGATTCACCACCCTCTGACCAAACAGCTAACGTTAGTGTTTTCTTTCTAATGGGTTAAGACTTTGCAAGCCTTGTTTTACAACACTGCTGGCAGGCACAATTCTTTTTTATTTCAACAATCTGGTGGCGTTTGTCTGATAAATCCATTGCTTTCCTCGCTACTTTCTAAACTATTTGTTGCTAATAGTCCTGTTTGAAAGTATTGAAGGGCAATTTGAAAAATTGGACGAATGTTTTGTTTCAGAAGCGGGTGAAATGTCACAAGGCAGAAGCATTAGAATTTTATAGGCTTGCATCTGTAATAATCCAGCACAATTTGCAGCGTTTGCATGCGAAATGGAGGAAATAAAGAACATACATACATTTCAATGACAATTACTTGATGTGCTTCTGAAAGGCTTTCAACAAAATGAGGCCATATTAATTTGGTTTCAAAAGCATTATGTTGAAAATTGAACTATTAAGTGTAGCAGTCTAAATTAGCTAGGATTGCAAGATTCAAGAGTGGGTTGGAGTATTGTGTAATTGTCTGATCACCCGCCGGGCTATCAGACTGATCGCTCCAGGATCTGCTGTAGTTAGATTGGATCTCTTGTGCAACAGCTGACCTCCAAGCTCCCTGTAAAAGCTGTACTGAAGAGCTTTGGTTCAGAAGTGAAATGAAACTGAAGGTGGGCATGAACAGCTGGAATAACTCAGCGGGTCAGGCAGCATCTCTGGTAAAAGGGAATAGTCAAGTCAAGTCACTTTTATTTCTACAGCACATTAAAAAAACAACTCTCGTTGGCCAAAGTGCTTTACATTGGTGGAGGTACTAATGTTATACAACAGTGGTTCATAGATTAAGTACATACATAAATACACACGTATAGCCCTCGCTCAGTGAACGTCAAGAAAGGCTTGGGATAGAGATGAGTTTCAAGTCTCGACTTAAAGGAGTTGATGGAGGGGGCAGTTCTGATGGGAAGAGGGATGCTGTTCCACAGTCTAGGAGCTGCAACCGCAAAGGCACGGTCGCCCCTGAGCTTGTGCCTAGACCGCGGGATGTTCAGTAACCCTTAAGTTGGCCGATCTGAGGGACCTGGGGGTGGTGTGGTGGGTGAGCAGACTTTTGGTGTAGGTGGGGGCAAACCCGTTAAGGGTTTTGTAGACCTACTAAACATACTGTAAGAATAGGTGATGTTTCGGCTCGAGACCCTTCCTCAAGTCTGAGAGTCAGGAGGAGACGAGAGATATACAAGGTACATAGAACAAATGTACAGCCTGAAGAAGGGTCTCGACCCAAAACATCACCCATTCCTTCTCCCCGGAGATGCTGCCTGTCCCGCTGAGTTACTACAGCATTTTGCATCTATCTTCGGTTTAAACCAGCATCTGCAGTTCCTTTCAACACATAGAACAAATGAATGACAGATGTGCAAAAAGCAGCAATGATCAAGGAAAAGTGGAGCCCACAATGGTCCATTGTTGGCTGAGGGAAAGGAGATAACAGGTGATACAAATATTGGAACTCAGCAGGGTGACAGTGAAACTAGGGGAGGGGCGGGACGCAGAGAGACGGGATGCAAGGGTTACTTGAAGTTAGAGAAATCAATGTTCACACCACTGGGTTGTAAGTAATGCCCCTGTCCCATTTAGGAAACCTGAACGGAAACCTCTGGAGAGTTTGCGCCCCACCCAAGGTTTCCGTGCAGTTCCCGGAGGTGGTAAGACCTCCCTGGTGGAATAAAACTGGGTGGAAAAAAAGGTCTTACCTTCCACTACCTGCAACCTCCGGCAACCACCTTCAACTAGCATCGCAACCGGCTTCGACTAAAAAATTACCGATTTTTAAAACGGCAACCTATTTTTAGTCACAGTTTGACTGGTATGATTTTGTTTCCCGGCCGGTTTTGACTTTTTTTAAATAATCACCGGAACATAGAAGAAGCGGAAACCACTTTCGACCATTAGGGAGACTGATAAAAACCTCCGGGAACCGCATGGAAACCTTGGGTGGGGCGCAAAGTCTCCAGAGGTTTCCATTCAGGTTTCCTAAGTGGGACAGGGGCATTACACATTGAACTATGAGATGCTGTTCCTCCAATTTGCGTTTGGCCTAACTCACTCAGACAGTGGAGGATGCCAAGGACTGAAAGGTCAGACTGGGAAGGGGGGGGTTTAAGTGTTTGGCACCTGGATAATGCTGGATCTTCACAACGGGTTGTGTGCCGGAGGGGGAGAACGGAGTTAGCATTGAACCTCCAGTGATCATTAACAAACCTGGGAAATACTGGGGATCATCTTTCGAAGAAAACAATTGAGACAGCACAGTTGTGCGGCAGTGGAGTTGCTGCCTAAAGGGCCTGTCCCACCAGCATGCAACTCCATGCGATGAGCGCGACCTAACGTGGTCGCTTGAGCCGTCCGGCGTTGCGGGGCCGGTCCCACTTCGATCGCCGGAGCCGTGCGGAATTGTGCGGAGTTCGTCCCGACATCGCGCGGGGCTCCGAAAAACTGACTATGTTCAAAAATTCCACGCAGCAACGGCTTGCCGGCTCGCAGTCACCTCGACGCATTACACACCGTCTCGACGTCGTGCCTCCGTGGCCCTCTCTGTGTGTGGCTCCATGGCCCTCTGTGTGTGTGCCTTTGTGCCCCTCTCTGTGTGTCCCTCTCTGTCCTGACGAACTTACCTTTAAGACTTCGCTCCAAGTTCGCCTAACTTTCCGCCGCGTTGCGCCACTCACCCGACCTCCGCGCGACCCTCGCTGCCGGTTTTGTCGTGCTTGTCGCATGCAGACGCATGCTGGTGGGAATGGGCCCTGTACGGGGATCACCCAACCTCCGCGCGGCCCCCGCTGCCGGTTTGGTTTCGCTCACCGCATGGAATCGCATGCTTGAGGGACAGGCCCTTTACAGTGTCAGAGACCTGAGTTCGATCCTGACCACGGGAATAGATAAATTGTCACCTATTTAGGTCAATCACTGGCTCATAGGATTTCTTTAACAGTCTGTTCATTGTCCAGCAGGCTACACTTGCTCCTAACTTCAATTCAAATCTTTAATCGCCATTGTGCAGTGTACAGTACAGAGACAACGAAATGCAGTTAGCATCTCACCCAGAAGAGCGAACTTAGAATAATGAATGATAAAATATATATATATGCACAAACAGTATCAGTAGTGCAATTTTTACTGGGGGAAGGAGTGTCTGGGGGGGAGGGGGGGGGGGGTGACTGGCAATCACCGAGGTGCAGAGTTAAGTAGTGTACAGCCGCAGGGAAGAAGCTGTTCCTGAACCTGCCGGTCCGGCAACGGAGGGACCTGTAGCGCCTCCCGGATGGGAGGAGGGTAAACAGTCTGTGGCTGGGGTGAGACCAGTCCTTGACGATGCTGCGCGCCCTTCACAGACATCGCTTGCTCTGGACAGGCTCAACGGAGGGGAGTGAGGAACCGGTGATGCGTTGGGCAGTTTTCACCACCCTCTGCAGTGCGTTCTGGTCGGAGACAGAGCAGTTGCCGTACCATACAGTGATGCAGTTGGTAAGGATGCTCTCGATGGTGCAGCGGTAGAAGTTCACCAGAATCTGAGGAGACAGAACTCCTGCCCCTGTTCAAATAACTCTAAGTAAATTGCCTCGTGTGGTCTCAATAAGCAGCCAAACACACGCTGAGAAGTCTCCGATTTGATATTAAAAAATATCTTGTTAAAGTGTCCATTGGGGCCTATTTCGCACTTGTGTTCCAGAAGATGCAATTACAACGGAAGATTATACAGCCTCAGAAGATGACCTTCAAAAGGTTACAACCCACAGTGTGTGGAAGATAGCAAAGCTACTCCAGCGGGATGTTGTTCTGAGAGAATGAGGCTGACACTAGGGTTCTTGAAGGAAACAACAAAATGGTAAGGTCATTTATCAAATGTTTAAAAGGTTTGTCAGTCCAATTGGTGGTGATGGAGGGGGGGGTTGAAGTGGAAACGGACAAAGGTTGGTGCTAAATAAAACAGAATTGTTATGTGTGTATTAGTTTAGAGATACAGCACAGAACCAGGCCCTTCAGCCCACCGAGTCGCACCGACTAGCGATCCCCGCACACTAACACTATCCTGCACGCACCAGTGACATTTTACACTTATACACAGCCAAGTTTCCTATGAACCTGTACGCCTTTACACCTCGAAGATATGACATTCCTCCTAGCAGGCAAATCAGACCATTTCCAAAACATTTGATCTCCATTTATCGACTAAAGGGCCTGTCCCACCAGCATGCAACTCCATGCGATGAGCGCGACCGACCTAACGTGGTCGCTTGAGCCGTCCGGCGTCGCGGGGCCGGTCCCACTTCGATCGCCGGAGCCGTGCGGAATTGTGCAGAGTTCGTCCAAACCGAAAATGGGGGTCGCGCGGAGGTCAAGTGATCCCCGTACAGGGCCGGTCTCACCAGCAAGCGCCTGCATGCGGCGAACGTAACCAAACCGGAAGCGGGGACCGCGCGGAGGTCGAGTGAGTGACTTGAAGTTCGACGGAAGTCCATGGGAAGTTCGCGTGTGATGTACGGCGTCGCGACACTGCGTACGGAGTCGAGACAGTGCTTACGACGTCGAGGCGGCTGCGGGCCGACAGGCCGTTGTCACGTGGAATTTTTGAACACGGTCAGTTTTTCAGAGCCCCACGCGATGTCGGGACCAGCTCCACACAACTCCATACGGCTCCGGTGATCGAAGTGGGACCGGTCCCGCGAGGCCGGACGGCTCAAGCGACCACGTTAGGTCGCGCTTGCCACATGGAGTCACATGCTGGTGGGACAGGCCCTTAAGCATAGTTGATCTGAAGAATCCACACTGTAGTGGTGAGGGGCACCCACTCCCTACACATCAGGAGCAATTTACAGAGGCCAAGTATCCTCCCAACCCACACATCATTGGTAGGTGGGTGGAAACTGAAGCACCCTGGAGGAAACCCATGCCAGTCCCAGCGAGAACGTGCAAACACCACCCAGACAGCTGCTGAGGCCAACATATTGACATAATCACGGTGAGTTAGTGTTCGGACTCGCGGTGTAACCAGGACGGGAGCTATGGGGATCCTGCACCACCCCCAGTACCTCCGGCTCGTGGAGAAAACAATTCGATTAGCAGTGGTTTCACAGCTGAAAATATCATTTAACATTCCTTTCCAAATAGAGTACAGGCAAATGAAGGTCACCTCGCTCATCAACAGTGCAAGATGATTGCAGTCATTAGCTACGAGTGTGCGTTTTGAAGGTCTATAGATTTTAGCTGAAAGCAAGGACAGAGAGGGGAATTTACACAGTGCCTTGGAGATTTCCAGGAAAAATGATTTTCTTTCACTTCTATTAGCTGTGCAGAGGACCCTTTCTTCTATTGACCTTTTCTTGTCTCTTATATTGATAAGGTTGTCATTCTTGTATCCTCTGAGATTCCCTTTCCTGATCCTCGACGTACTATTATCATGCCTTTACTTCTCCTGTAGTGTATTAATACTGAAGGGAGGCAGGCCATTCAGCCATCTAATCGTATGAAATCCAGAGAGAGGAAGAGTGTAGGCAAGAGATTGAGTGATGAGATCTTCATTGTTGGACGTTGGTGAAGAGCCAACTTCAGTTTGGACAAAAGTGCTGGAGAAACTCAGCCGGTGCGGCAGCATCTATGGAGCGAAGGAAATAGGCAACTTTAGATACGGTGCGGAAACAGACCCTTCAGCCCACCGAGTCCGCGCCGATCTGCGATCCCCACACATCAACACTGCCCTATGCACACTAGGGACTATTTTACATTTTATACCAAACGAGTTAAACAACAAACCTCTACCTCTTTGGAGTGTGGGAAGAAACTGAAGAACTCTGAGAAAACCCACATAGGTCACGGGGAGAACGTACAGATAAGCGCCTGCAGTCAGAATCGAACCTGGGTCTCTGGTGCTGTAAGGCAGAAACTCTACTGCTGTGCCACCGTTCCGCCCCTGCCCAAAAATATGATTCTTCACTAATGAATAAAGGAGGGGAGACACTCCTTGACCTGGAGTGTACAACACAAAAAGGACCTGAAGGGCAGCAATGTAATAGATTTCAAAAGGTGTCAGATTTTCCCCAAAGTATAAAATTCAAGACAGCCATCAAGGCTGTATGGTGCAGTTCTATGGCCACCATGGTAGCCTGGTACTGGTCGGGGTGGGGGGAGGAAGCTGCAGATTGCAGAGGTTCCAAAATAAAACAAATACACAAAAGGCAGCATCTGTGGGAAAAGAAAGAGTTAGCGTTTCAGATCTGGAACCCGCCATCAGACTTGGGAGACAAATACAACAGTTTTCGGGAGAACAGGCATCAAAGGGTTGATTGAAGGGAATGTCTCAGCAGCCAATTAACTTACAAACCCAAGGGAGACAAAAGCGCTGGAGAAACTCAGCGGGTGCGGCAGCATCTTTGGAGCGAAGGAAATAGGCAACGTTTCGGGCCGAAACCCTTCTTCAGACTGATGTAGGGTTTCGGCCCGAAACGTTGCCTATTTCCTTCGCTCCATAGATGCTGCCGCACCCGCTGAGTTTCTCCAGCACTTTTGTCCACGTTCGATTTTCCAGCTTCTGCAGTTCCTTCTTAAACAACTTGCAAACCCACATGTCTTTGGGATGTGGGAGGAAACTGGAGCACCCGGAAGAAACCCACGTCCTCTCGCAGGGAGGACGTGTAAACTCCACACAGACAGTTCTGGAGGTCGGGTGTGAACCTGGTTCTATGGCGCTGTGAGGCAACAGCACTACCAGTCAGTGTCTTGTGCTTTTCAACAGTGCTACTGTGAGAGCTATTTTGTTGGCTTGTGCGATAGATGGTCCCACGGTTGATGTTGAAGAGGATTCCACAAATGAAACCATCATCACCTATACACAGGGTACGCAAAAGGCTGGAGAAACTCAGCGGGTGCAGCAACATCTAAGGAGCGAAGGAGATAGGCAAACGTTTTGGGCCAAAACCCTTCTTCAAGGTATCACCTATACGCATCATTGGCTTCTGAGGGCAGCAGTAGAGCTACTGCCATACAGCGCCAGAGACCCGGGTTTGACGCTGACTATGGGCGCTTGTCTGTGCGGAGTTGTACGTTCTCCCCGTGACCTGCGTGGGTTTTCTCCGAAATCTTTGGTTTCCTCCCACATTCCAAAGATGTCCAGGGTTGTAGGTTAATTGGCTTGGTATAAATGTAAAATTGTCCCTAGTGTGTGTTGGGTAGCGTTAATGTGTGGGGGTGGCTGGTTGGCACAGACTGGGTGGGCCGAAGGGCCCGTTTCCATGCTGTATCTCAAAACTAAACTAAATAGCGGGGCAAGAAAACTAAGAAACATCTATCAAAAAAAAAAGATTCAACCTTTTGGATCTCACCATCTTTGAATGCAAGGGCTATGTTTTGCATCTGGTAGCTTGGTGCCCATCTTGCCTGCTGAAATATCTCCAGTTAAAGAAGTCTGAAGACTCAAAATGTCACCTATTCCTTTTCTCCCGAGATGTTGCCTGACTTTGTACCCAGCAACGTTCATGTCCCGTTCCAGTTGATGCAGTATGTTGGTGAGCATTTTTGTTGTAATGAAGGTAGTTTCACTGAACGAGTGATTGATAGCACGCCTGCTCTGCACTTCAAACTATACTCTTTGCCAACATGAAAGCTGGCCTCTGGCTATCCAGTAATTAGCAGAAGGTCAGGCCCTCGGGATATTGGCCTGCTCGTCTTGTACTGACCAATCTTGAGGCAGCAAAAACTTTGCATTGAAGCCAGTCGAACTTCCTCAGTGCTGCTATTCCATGCAAGGCCAGGTAGCGCCTCACATCCATCTGGGCGTAGACAACCCTACCAGCCTTTTCCACCCATATCCATAGGCTTTTTCAGTACTTTCACTTAAAAAAAAAAGCTTATTTCCCTCGACCACCATTTGAAAACTCTCAATTCCAGGTTTACCCACAGACACACACACACACATACACACAATCAATTCCAAAGGCTATCCACTTTACAGCAAGCTGTTCAGATCGGTTCTTCCACCAAAGCTCAGACATGCATCAGCCAAACAACTCAAATGCTCCATTCAAGGATGAACAATTCAGCAACGCTACAATCAGGAGTGCAGGAGGATGAAGGGTGATCTCATACAGGTGCATAAAATCATGAGAGGAATAGATCAGTTAGATGCACAGAGACTCTTGCCTAGAGTAGGGGAATTGAGGACATGGGTTTAAGGTGAAAGCAAAAAGATTTAATAGGAATCTGAGGGGTAACCTTTTCACAGAAAGGGTGGTGGGTGTATGGGCCAAGCTGCCAGAAGAGGTAGTTGAGGCAGGTAGTCTTCAACATTTAAGAAACAGTTAGACAGGTACATGAATAGGACTGGTTTGGAGGGATATGGACCAAACACCCTTGTGGGCAGGTGGGACTAGTGTAGCTGGGACATGTTTAGAAACATAGAAACATAACAAATAGGTGCAGGAGTAGGCCATTCGGCCCTTCGAGCCTGCACCACCATTCAATATGATCATGGTTGATCATCCAACTCAGTATCCTGTACCTGCCTTCTCTCCATACACCCTGATCCCTTAGGCCACAAGGGCCACATCTAACTCCCTCTTAAATATAGCCAATGAACTGGCCTCAACTACCTTCTGTGGCAGAGAATTCCACAGATTCACCACTCTTTGTGTGAAAAATGATTTTCTCATCTCGGTCCCACATGACTTCCCCCTTATCCTTAAACTGTGACCCCTTGTTCTGGACCTCCCCAACATCGGGAACAATCTTCCTGCATCTAGCCTGTCCAACCCCTTAAGAATGTTGTAAGTCTCTATAAGATCCCCCCTCAATCTTCTGAATTCCAGCGAGTACAAGCCGACTCTACCCAGTCTTTCTTCATATGGAAGTCCTGCCATCCCAGGAATCAGTCCACCCAGAGAGTTGTGAATCTGTGGAATTCTCTGCCACAGAAGGCAGTGGAGGGGGCTAGGGTGTGTGGAACCCGGTGCCAGCCTCAACATAATAACTTTTGTCTGAAAGCAACGAGGAAATTCTCAGTGGTTTGGAAGTCTTCTGCTTTCCATAAATAATTTTTAAAAACTTCCTCAATTGAGGACAGGAAGCTTAACACGACCAGCTACATCTTGGTGGCTGCAAGAGCAGTTCAGATGGTGTCCTGTGATCCATGAAACCACAGCCAAATGTCAAGAGTAGATTGGAATATCCTCCTCTGAATTAGATGAATACAACTCCAACAACTCTCGAAAGTGACCTGTGGATAATAAAGCATTAGGAATGCATTAGGAATATAAGATAGATGTAGGAGCTGGTTGCTAAGCCCCTCGTGTTTCTTCTGCCATTCAATAAAATCATGGTTAATATTTCACCTCTTAGCCAGTTCCTGCATTAGCCTCATCTCCCCTGACTCCCTCTATTGATCTCTGCCTTGAGAACACTTAGCAACTGAGTCTCCATGGGATCTTCTACACGTCTGTGTAAATAAATATCTTCTCATCTTTGTCCGAAATGGTCAATGCCTTATTTTGGGACTAGCACCTAGTTCCAGGCATCTTAGCCTTTCCTTGCCTCTCGTGGATATTCTCCACGATCTCCAGTTTCTTCCCACACTCCAAAGACATACATAGAAACGAAGAAAATAGGTGCGAGAGTAGGCCATTCGGCCCTTCGAGCAAGGACCGCCATTCAATATGACCATGGCTGATCATCCAAAATTGGTACCTCCACATATTGCTTGATTCCGTTAGCCCAGAGAGCTAAATCTAACTCTCTCTTGAAAACATTCACTAAATTAGCCTCCACTGCCTTCTGTGGCAGAGAATTCCACAGATTCACAACTCTTTGCGGGGAAAAAGTTTTTCTCCTCTCAGTCCTAAATGGCCTACCCCTTAAACTTCTTAAACTGTGACCCCTGCTTCTGGACTCCCCCAACATCAGGAAAAATGTTCCTGCTACAGGCTTGCAGGTTGTGTCGGAAGGAATTGCTGGTTTAAACTGAAGATAGACACAAAATGCTGGAGTAACTCAGCGGGACAGGCAGCATCTGTGGAGAGAAGGAATGGTTGACGTTGGGAGAAGGGTCTCGACCCGAAACTTTGCCCATTCCTTCTCTCCAGAGATGCTGCCTGCCCCGCTGAGCTACTCCAAACTTTTGTGTGTGCTTTCAATTTTGTAGGTTAATTGGCTTGGTATAATTGTAAATTGTCTCTAGTGTGTGTAGGATAGTGTTAGTGTGCAGGGACCTGTTTCCGTGTTGTATCTCTACAACTAAACTAAACTAATCACAATTCCCTTGTCACCATTAGGTGGAATTCTCTGCCTCACAGGGCGGTGGAGGCAGGTTCTCTGGATGCTTTCAAGAGAGAGCTGGATATGGCTCTTAAAAATAGCGGAGACAGGGAATATGGGGAGAAGGCAGGAACGGGGTACTGATTGGGGGGTACACAAAAAGCTGGAGAAACTCAGCGGGTGCAGCAGCATCTAAGGAGCGAAGGAGATAGGCGACGTTTCGGGTCGAGATCCTTCTTCCTTCTTTAACACGTCCTTCTTTAACACTTTGTCTACTCCACTGCGATATCTCCTCAAGGTATGCCTACTTTGAAAAAGTTCTCCTCCTCCCTACGAAATAGGAAGAAGGGTCTCGACCCGAAACGTCGCCTATCTCCTTCGCTCCTTAGATGCTGCTGCACCCGCTGAGTTTCTCCAGCTTTTTGTGTAACCCTAGATTCTCCAGCATCTGCAGTTCCTTCTTTAATACTGATTGGGGATGATCAGCCATGATCAAATTGAATGGCGGTGCTGGCTCGAAGGGCCGAATGGCCTACTCCTGCACCTATTGTCTATTGTCTCCATCCTTGATCTCTTTATCCAATTGCACTGTGCAAGCACCATCTCCAGCAGGTTCAAGAAAGTGGCTCAATATTACTGCCTTCTTAAGCACAATAAATACTGACTGTGTGAGCAATATCCATACGGGAGTGAATTAAGATACACTCTTCAGACAGCATTGGTGTCTTCTAAAGAAGAAAGCTGCTGTTAAAGTACTCCAACTTGAAATAACCGCTGGAATTACATGTGCCTTGGAGAAAAACATGTTCATTGCTTAGCAATTGTTACATACTGTTCCAGCTATGATGGTGCATTGCTTTTCTACTCTAACCTGAGCTGGATGCCTTGCAATGTCATAACAAGTTGCTCGATAATATCGATCTTAACTAAAACACAATTGTTCACACAGGAAGTGGATGTCAGGTCAGCGTTACATTATCATATTTTAACAGCACAATTGCTTTCCAGTAATTACAGTTGCTTCCAAGAAATGCTGATAAGGTCTTTGCACCATTTAATAACTGAAGATGCTGGGGAGTAACTTGGAACCCTTCCCTGCCTCAGATGGAACAAGTGTTATGCTCCACGATCGAACTGTACCTATTGATCAGAATGCTTGTTGCTCTGACCCCACATCAACTCCGAGCTGCCGATTCAATTGAATGCTGTCTGCAGTCAGGAAGTGTTATGCTGTCTCTTGTTTGGGTGCATCAGAGCTCTGTTGGTGGGTGGTACAATATAGTGCTGGAGGACTAGTTTCGTTTAGAGGTACAGCATGAGGACAGGCCCTTCAGCCCACCGAGTCCATGCTGACCAGCAATCAATAGACAATAGACAATAGGTGCAGGAGTAGGCCATTCGAGCCAGCACCGCCATTCAATGTGATCATGGCTGATCATCCCCAATCAGTACCCCGTTCCTGCCTTCTCCCCATATCCCCTGACTCCACTATCTTTAATCCCCATTACATTAGCACGCACTACATACTAGGGACAATTTACAGTTTTTAATGAAGCCAATTAACCTACAAACCTGTACGTCTTTGGAGTGTGGGAGGCAACCAGAGTGCCCGGAGAAAACTCGTGCGATCACGGGGAGAACGTACGAACTCCATAAATTCAGGGACAAACCCGGATCTCTGGCACTGCAAGGCAGGAACTCTACTGCTGCACCACCATGCCACCCTTCAATCAGGCAAGGATTTGGATGGAGTTATGACCTCTGTGTTCCAGTCGGGGACTAGTGTCCGATCCCACTTCGAGCATTGGCCTCCACTCAATTTGTCTCTAACAGTTAAGACTCGTTAGGACTTAATATTCATAACCCCACAATTAGCACCATTCCTAAAACAGTACAGCTTACAGTTCAGTTTAGTTTATTGTCACGTGTACCGAGGTACAGTGGAAAGCTTTTGTTGCGTGCTATCATGTCAGCAGAAAGACAATACGCGATTACAATCGAAGGTAGACAAAAGTGCTGGAGAAACTCAGCGGGTGCAGCAGCATTTATGGAGAATAGGAAATAGGCAACGTTTCGGGCCGAAACCCTTTGCCCGAAACGTTGCCTATTTCCTTCGCTCCATAGATGCTGCTGCACCCGCTGAGTTTCTCCAGCACTTTTGTCTACCTTCGATGTTCCAGCATCTGCAGTTCCTTCTTAAACAAATGATTACAATCGAGCCATTTACACTGTATAGATACATGATAAGGGAAGAACGTTTAGTGCAACATAAAGCCAGCAAATAACACATTGATATCTCCTAGCTTCCACACACAGCCAGCAAATCAACACTGACAGCCACATCACACTTCATAGCATTCGTATAATGATCTCACCTTTTGCCCAAGCGTGCACATCTGGTGAACTTGGAGTCGTTGTCCGAATTCCGTCGATGAGATGATCCTGGGAATTCTGGAAGGGTAATGTCTGGAGCTGATAGTCCCTAGAGGGCGCCGTCCTGTATGGTATGGCTGCCCAGCCTGCAGCTGTATGTCTTTCCTTCTTTTTCTTTTTTTTAGTGTGTTAATGTGTTTTGTTTGGGAGTCTATTCTTTTTTATGTGGGGGGGAGGGGGGGGGGAAGGGGGAAACTGCTTTTCCTGGTCCCTACCTGGTCGGAGAGGCAGCTTTTCTCCGGGCTGCAACTTCGACCCGTCCTCGCGGCCTACCAGCGGGCCTGGAGCGGCATTTCCTGGGGGGACGCCCAGAGCCACGGCTTCGGCAGCGGCGGAGTGCTGGAGCGCCATCGCGGGACGGAGCGGGCGATGCCTTGCCTGGGTCGCCGCGCTGGAATTCCGGTGAGCTGAGACCGCCAAGACAAACATCACGGAGCTGCGGGTCTGTGGAGCGGCCGGCTGCGGGCGGCGGCGCTGAACTTTAACACCGGGAGCCAGCGGGGGAGCTCCATTCAGCGCGGCCTTGTCGGCTCTGGAAGCCACGGACTCCAGCAGGAAGGGCCGTTCCGGGAGTCCCAAGCCACTGAGAGGACTCTCCCGACGCCGGAGCACCATCACCCGGCGAGAACGGCCTGGAACATCGGGCCTCCGTGAAGGCGACTATGGAGGCCTCAATATGCCTGACTATGGGTGGACATGGGTTGGGGGCTGGACTTTGTGCCTTCCCTCATAATGGGAACCATTGTGGGGGGATGTTTTTTATGTTTAAATCTCTTTATTAGTGTTATGTCTGTATTCTTTATTGTATGTGCCGCATGGCAAGAAACATTTCACTGCACCAATTGGTGTCTGTGACCAATAAACTAACCTTGAACATTGAACCTTGATGATAATACCCACATGTTGGGCAGCAACTAGTGGAATTACTGCCTCACATCTTTTGAGGCCTGGATTTAATCCTGACCTCTGATGATGTCTCTGTGGGATTTGCACAGTCACACTGTTTTCCCCCATAACCCAAAGATGTGCTGGATGTTATGTTCACAAGTTCACAACTTATAGGAGTAGAATTGGACCATTTGGCCCATCGAGTCTACTCCGCCATGCAATCATGGCTGATCTCTGCCTCCTAATCCCATTTTCCTGCCTTCTCCCCGCAACCCTTGACACCCATCCAAATCAAGAATTAGTCTATCTCTGCCTTGAAGATATCGACTGACTTGGCCTCCACAGCCCTCTGTGGCAATGGGTTCCACAGATTAACTACCCTCTGACTAAAGAAGTTCCTCCTCACCTCCTTTTTAAAAGAGCCCCCTTTCATTCTGAGGCTACAACCTCTGGTCCTAGACTCTCCCACCAGTAGAAACATCCTTTCCACATCCACTCTATCTATGTGAATTGATCATTGTAAATAAAGGTGGAATCTTTATGTGCTACCATAGATGAGGCTCTCACCAGGGTCTTGTCTATATCCCGTGACTCTGTTCTCACTCCCCATCTACCCACTCGTAACAAGGGCGGAGTCCCCCTTGTCCTCACCTTCCACCCTACCAGCCATCACATACAACAAATAATCTTCCGACATTTTCGCCACTCCAACGTGACCCCACCACTTGCGACATCTTCTCCCCTGTCTGCTTTCCGCAGAGACCACTCCCTCCATAACTCCCTGGTCAATTTGTCCCTTCACACCCGAACCACCCCCTCCCCGGGCACTTTCCCCTGCAACTGCAAGAGATGCTACACTTGTCGCTTTACCTCCCCCCCTTGACTCCATTCAAGGACCCAAGCAGTCGTTCCAGGTGCGACAGAGTTTCACCTGCATCTCCTCCATCCTCATCTATTGCATCCGCTGCTCTAGATGTCAGTTGCTCTACATTGGTGAGACCAAGCGTAGGCTTGGCGATCGCTTCGCCGAACACCTCCGCTCGGTTCGCAATAACCAACCTGATCTACCTGTGGCTCAGCACTTCAACTCCCCCTCCCATTCCGAATCCGACCTTTCTGTCCTGGGCCTCCTCCATGGCCAGAGTGAGGACCACCGGAAATTGGAGGAGCAGCACCTCATATTTCACTTGGGCAGTTTGCACCCCAGCGGCATGAACATTGACTTCTCTAATTTCAGGTAGTCCTTACTTTCTCCTCCCCTTCTCAGCTCTCCCTCAGCCCTCTGGCTCGACCTCTTCCTTTCTTCCTCTCCCCCCCCCCCCCCCCCCCCCGTCCACAGTCACATCAGTCTGAAGAAGGGTTTCGACCTGAAACATTGCCTATTTCCTTCGCTCCATAGATGCTGCCTCACCTGTTGAGTTTCTCCAGCATTTTTGCCTACCTCCGTGCTGTATAACTCTATTCCAAACCCAACATTAGTTGTGGAGTGAGCTGCTGGCAACAACGGATGGGAGGAGGGATAAGGGCATTGTCTCCAGCGCTTTCATGGTCAGTTGTAATCATGTATTGTCTTTCTGCTGACTGGTTAACGCACAACAAAAGCTTTACACTGTACAGGGCCTGTCCCACCAGCATGCAACTCCATGCGATGAGCGCGACCTAACGTGGTCGCTTGAGCCGTCTGGCGTCGCGGGGCCGGTCCCACTTCGATCGCCGGAATTGTGCGGAGTTCGTCCCGACATCGCGCGGGGCTCCGAAAAACTGACTATGTTCAAAAATTCCACACAGCAACGGCTTGTCCGCTCGCAGTCGCCTCGACGCATTACACACCGCCTCGACGTCGTGCCTCCGTGACCCTCTCTGTAGGTGCCTCCATGACCCTCTGTGTGTGTGGCTCCGTGGCCCTCTCTGTGTGTGTCTCTGTGCCCCTCTCTGTGTGCCCCTCTCTGTCCTGGTGAACTTACCTTTAAGACTTCGCTCCACGTTCGCCTCACTTTGCACCGCGTTGCGCCACTCACCCGACCTCCGCGCAGCCCTCGTTGCCGGTTTGGTCGCGCTTGCCGACTGCAGGAACATGCTGGTGGGAATGGCCCTGTACAGGGATCACCTGACCTCCGCGCGGCCCCCTCTTCTAGTTTGATCGCGCTCATCGGATGCTGGTAGGACAGGCCCTTACCTCGGTACACGACACAATAAACTAAACTAGACTGAAGAGCCTTTGTTGCATGCTAACGAGTCACCGGAAAGACAATATGATTACAATCGAGTCATTACAGTGATAGAAACATGATAAGGGAATAGCATGAAGTGCAAGGTAGTCCAAGGGTCTCCAATGACACAGACACCAGCTCAGGACTGCTCTAATTGTTGGTAGGATAGTTCAGTTGCCTGATGCTGGAAGAAACTGTCCCTGAATCTGGAGGTGTGCGTTTTCACGCTTCTGTACCTTTTGCCCGATGGGAGAGGGGGAGAAGTGGGAGTGACCAGGGTGCAACTCATCCTTGATAATGTTGCTGGCATGAGGTGTGAGGGAGATTGGCTTGTGTGATGGTCTGGGCTGCGTCCACAATTCTCTACAGTGAACGGATTGGAAAACAGCTTGTTATTGAATGGCCTCTTTCTGTGCTACGTGGAAATATGTATTCTAAATTGATCAGGTTGCTGCAGGCACAGGAGTAGGCTTTAAATACAACAGCATGCTGAGTTCAAACTGATTTGCTTGTAACATTGTAATTCGCTAGATATGTGTTTATTATTCATTGTATTCATCTAACCACGCATCCTGCTGAGTTGATTGCAGGCAATAATAATTGCTATTTAATTTTTTTGAAAATGTAATTTTTCCATGAAATGTATTTCTGTTTTGTATTTGCGTTGATAGGGTTTTGGGGAATGTTGGGGGTTTGGTTTGGTTGCCACAAACAAGTAGGAACCTTGTGCAAGTTATTCACACCATGCATTGCAGTCATAAACCAAACTTCAATTGTATCTTGGCATAAAGGTGCTGGAGTATTGGGCCTGTCCGACTTGGCGATGTAACTTTTTTGAGGCAACTGCCGGCGACTGTCATAGTCGTAGCAGGTCGCCGAAAAATCAGCGACAACCCACGTCATCCTGGCAACCTACGACAGCACCTACGTCAGGAGAAGTCAAGCTACGCTCATTGGCGTCAAACCCACTGTCGCCGAAAATGTTACAACATGTTGAAAATTTAGCGGCGAGCAGAAAGACGCTACGATTTTTTGTGCGACTGAGGAGTCTACTCCCGGTGACCACCGGTGAGCATGTGATGATATATAGGAGCAAAGAGGTCCTTCTGCAGTTGTACAGAGCCCTAGTGAGACCACACCTGGAGTATTGTGTGCAGGTTTGGTCCCCTAATTTGAGGAAAGGACATTCTTGCTATTGAGGGAGTGCAGCGTAGATTTACAAGGTTAATTCCCGGGATGGTGGGACTGTCATATGCTGAGAGAATGGAGCAGCTGGGCTTGTACACTCTGAAGGATGGGAGGGGATCTCATTGAAATATATAAGATTGATATATAAGATATATAAAAATATAATATATAAGATTGTTAAGGGTTTCGACACGTTAGAGGCAGGAAACATGTTCCCGATGTTGGGGGAGTCCAGAACCAGGGGCCACAGTTTAAGAATAAGGAGTAAGCCATTTAGAACGGAGACGAGGAAACACTTTTTCTCACTGAGAGTGGTGAGTCTGTGGAATTCTCTGCCTCAGAGGGCGGTGGAGGCAGTTTCTCTGCATGCTTTCAAGAGAGAGCTAGATAGGGCTCTTAAAAATAGCGGAGTCAGGGGATGTGGGGAGAAGGCAGGAACGGGGTACTGATTGGGGATGACATTGAATGGCAGTGCTGGCTCGAAGGGCCGAATGGCCTACTCCTGCACCTATTGTCTATTGATAAACTAGTCACCTGTAGTTGCCTATCAATTCGTCTAAGTGGGACAGGCCCATAACCCATAGGGTCAGGCAGAATCTCTGGAGAACATAGATAAGTGACGTTTCATGTCAGTTCTGATACGCTGAGTTACTCCAGCACATTGTGCCCTTTTTTGTAAAACCAACATCTGCAATTCCTTGTTTCTATTTTTAATAATTGTATCTTGCTATTTTTACATAAGGCTCTCAAAATGTTTGGCTATCCAACAAAGCAAAAAACAAACCAATGGAAACAAGATTGCACTTTACCCTAAATGTATGTTCTCTAATTTCACCAACCTCTAATATGGGGGAGATGGTTTTATGTCGTCAATCCAATCTATACGCTGCACCGTTTTGGAGTGTGGGAGGAAACCAGAGCACCCGGTCACAGGGAGAACATACAAACTCATTACGGACATCACCGGTACTTGTAATCATATAACCTTATAACAATTACAGCACGGAAACAGGCCATCTCGGACCTTCTAGTCCGTGCCGAACATCTAGTCCCATCTACCTGCACTCAGACCATAACCCTCCATTCCTTTCCCGTCCATATACCTATCCACTTTATTTTTAAATGATAAAATCGAACCTGCCTCCACTAGAAGATCATTCCACACAGCTACCACTCTCTGAGTAAAGAAGTCCCCCCTCATGTTACCCCTAAACTTCTGTCTCTTAATTCTCAAATCATGTCCTCTTGTTTGAATTTTCCCTACTCTCAAAGCTTATCCACGTCAACTCTGTCTATCCCTCTCATCATTTTAAAGACCTCTATCAAGTCCCCCCTTAACATTCTCCGCTCCAAAGAATAAAGACCTAACTTGTTCAACCTTTCTCTGTAACTTAGGTGCTGGAACCCAGGCAACATTCCAGTAAATCTCCTCTGTACTCTCTCTATTTTGTTTGTAGTTAGGATCAAACCCGGGTCTCTGGCGCTGTAAGGCAGCAACTCTACCGATGCGCCTCTGTGCCACCTTAAACTCTTGACTTTCCCTCTCTTGACTCCCAGTTCTAATCAACAAAGATGTTCACTGAGAGATCAGTGGGACAAAAACACCTTCTTTACAGACTTGGGCTATTGTGGGCAATTTCAGGCAGTCGTTCTATCATCTGCCAGTTTCTGGGATAATGGTGTCGTTCGAGCAGCCCTAATGAAACATGTTAGTGCTGGAACAAGGGCTAAACCACTATGTGGCACAGAATCCATGCTGTTACCTCCATGGAAACCTTCCATGGAGGTAACGGCATTAACAAACCTTCGCACTATCTGGACGTGATGAAGCAAAGAAATAGTTGTGAAAAATAATTGAGAGAGTGTAAATTAACTTGGGATTTTGCCGTGTGAAGTGCTCAAATGATTCTAAAAGGAGATACACAGCCTGTCAGCTGAATACCCAATGCAACCCATCAACTGCTGTTGGCCTTGTTACTTCAAACATGCAGCTGAAGAGATATTTCTTTTGCTACGCTGAACACTGCAATGCAGTCACAGAATCACGGTGTTGGCCACGGTGGCGCAGCGGTAGAGCTGCTGCCTTACAGCGCTTGCGGCGACGGAGGCCCAGGTTCGATCCCCACTAAGGGTGCTGTCTGTACGGAGTTTGGTGGGTTTTCCCTGAGATCTTCGGTTTCCTCCCACACTCCAAAGATGTACAGGTATGTAGGTTAATTGGCTTGGTGTATGTGCAAATTGTCCCAAGTATGTGTAGGATAGTGTTAATGTGCGGAGATCGTTGGTCAGTGCGGACTCAGTGAGCCGAAGGGCCTGTTTCTGTACTATACCTGTAAACTAAACTTAACTAAGCCTGGGTTGGGCAAGATGGTGGAGTAGTCTTGAAGGGCCAAATTGCCCAATTCTGCTCCTATGACTTATGGCAATGCAGGAACTGCAGACTCTTCAGCAGATGGGGTGGGAGTTGGCTGCCTGATGCGGTTTTGGGTTTAGTTTAGAGATACCGCGCGGAAACAGACCCTTCGGCCCACCGAGTCCGTGCTGACCAGTGATCCCCGCACTTTGACCTTTTCCTACACAATAGGGACAATTTACATTTATTCCAAGCCAATTATCCTACAAACCTGTACTTCCTTGGTTGGAGGAAAGCGAATATCTCGGAGAAAACCCACGCAGGTCACGTGGAGAACGTCCAAACTCCATATAGATCGCACCCTTTGTCAGGATCGAACCAGGGGCTGTAAGGCAGCAACTCTACCACAGCGCTACCATGTTGCCCCTTTACACTCTTATATACACACATGAGAGAGTGCAAAGAGAATCACATGAATGTAGTGTAAATGGTTAGCACACACTAGATGGGCCAAATGGCCTGTTTCCATGCCGTATCTCATCATCTCCATGATTCTCATGGCATCAAAGTGTAGTATCTTAGCTGTGGATGAGTCAATATTAGTCAATGAGCCACTTGAAGCTCAGTCCCTGAGAACTAAAAGCTCTTGATTAGTTTTAGTTCGTTAAGAAATGTTCTCAAATTGAAGGATCTCAGATCTGAGATTGAAGTGTTCTCAGATTGAAGCTATTATCCCACACTGACATCATGCTGCACAATTTAGGGTGATGCCTCTGTGTGTTCCATAAGTACTATCCTTCGGACATTAAACCCCGTGCCTTCAAAGATTGCAGGTTATATTCAATGCAAAGAAAAGTGCTGTTGTCACTCAACGGGTCAGGCAGCATGTCTGGAGAACATGGATAGGTGATGTTTCGGGTCAGCTTTCAAGAGAGAGCTAGATAGGGCTCTTAAAAATAGCGGAGTCAGGGGATATGGGGAGAAGGCAGGAACGGGGTACTGATTGGGGATGATCAGACATGATCACATTGAATGGCGGTGCTGGCTCGAAGGGCCGAATGGCCTACTCCTGCACCTATTGTCTATTGTCTATTGTCTAGGACCTCTCTTCACCATCTGCAGTTCCTTGTGTCTACATTCAAAGAAGATCCTAACTTGTACTAATTGCTTCAAAATTAATCCAAAACATAAACTGCTGGAAACATTCAGGGCGGCACAGAGGTGCAGGTGAAGAGACCTGGGTTTCATCCTGACTATGGCTGCTGTCTGTATGGAGTTTGCATGTTCTCCCTGTGAACCACGTGGATTTTCTCCAGGTGCTCCCACACTCCAAAGATGTGCAGGTTTGTAGCTTAATTGGATTTATAAAAGTGTGCAGGGTAGGACTAGTGTACAGGTGATTGTTGGTCAGCGCGGACTCGGTGGGCAGTAAGCGATGTTTCCTGTTGTATCTGTAATTTAAACTAAACTACACAGGTTGCACAAGAAAGTAGGAGCAGGAGTGGACCATCTAGTTCCTCAAAATTCTTCCACTATTGCGCATGGTCATGGCTAATCTACCCCAGGCCTCAGCTCCCTCCCTGTCCAAGACCCCTCCCTGTACCAGATCCCCTCTTTGTGACCGACATCCTCCATGTGTCCGATCCCTCACCATCAGTCCCCTAATCTACCTCCACTTCTCCTGAGCTAGCCTCCGCAACCTTCTGGGGCAGCAAGTTCCAGAGATTCCTTGCCCCCCCCCCCCCCCCCCCCCCGTGAAAATAAATTTCAATGCACCTCAATTTTATGGTAATTTTTCATAACAAAAGGATTTGAGTACAGGAGCAGGGAGGTTCTACTGCAGTTGTACAGGGCCTTGGTGAGACCACACCTGGAGTATTGAGTAGAGTTTTGGTCTCCTAATCTGAGGAAAGACGTTCTTGCCATAGAGGGAGTACAGAGAAGGTTCACCAGACTGATCCCTGGCATGTCAGGACTTTCATATGCAGACTGGATAGACTTGGCATGTACTCGCTAGAATTTAGAAGATTGAGGGGGAATCGTATAGAAACTTACAAAATTCTTAAGGGGTTGGACAGGCTAGATGCAGGAAGATTGTTCCCGATGTTGGGGAAGTCCAGAACAAGGGGTCACAGTTTAAGGATAAGAGGGAAGTCTTTTAGGACCGAGATGAGAAAAACATTTTTCACACAGAGAGGGGTGAATCTGTGGAACTCTCTGCCACAGAAGGTAGCTGAGGCCAGTTCATTGGCTATATTTAAGAGGGAGTTAGATGTGGCCCTTGTGGTTAAAGGGATCAGGGGTTATGGAGAGAAGGCAGGTACAGGATACTGAGTTGGATGATCAGCCATGATCACATTGAATGGCGGTGCAGGCTCGAAGGGCCGAATGGCCTACTCCTGCACCTATTGTCTATGTTTCTACGTTTCTATGTGATGATACCTTACCTCAAAACTATGTCCCCCTAATCAGACAGTATCTGTGGGAAGAGAAACAGAATTAAGATTTCAGGCTGAAGATTCTTTAATGGAACTGGAAAAGTGAGAAGGTAAGGTAATTTCAGGCGGTAAAAATAGTAGGGGAGGAACGGATAGGACGAAGGGAATATTCTTAATAGGGTTGCTATGGCGATATGTGTTTGTATGAAGCCCACCGGTTGATGGTTGATAGATTAAGAAGGATAATTAGAGAGGGAGAGCATATAGAAGTTGTGAGATAGAGATGTTTTTTGTTGAGAAATTAGAAAATAAAGTTGAATAAAGAAATTAGAAAATAAAGTTAGAAAATGTTGGAATTTTTTTTTTAAATGGAACTACTGGAAATCTGAAATAAGAACAAAGGTAATGTGCAGGAATGAACTGCAGATGCTGGTTTACATTGAAGGGAGACACAAAATGCTGGAGTAACTCAGCGGGACAGGCAGCATCTCTGGAGAGAAGGTATGGGTGACGTTTCGGGTCGAGACCTTTTGACTCATCACTAACTTCCACAAATGGTGTAAAAAATCCGAAGGAATTTAGATTTCCTAAGAAAATGCTAGCTGGTCCGGCCAGCATCTGCGAAGAAGTAAAGTAACTTAGGTATTGTGGGTCTATATTATGAATCTGGGACAGAGTAAAGGGCATGTCCCACTTGGACGGCCTAATGCACGTGTTTAGAAGACCCTTGACGAGTTGAAAAAAATGTCAAGGTCGTGTTGACTCGCCAAAGTAAAATCCCTTCTACGACTATGTCTACGACCTCCTAATACCATGTCTACGACCTCCTACGACCCCCCTCGACCTCAGTCTTCCACACCTAAGACCAACTACGACTAGCTACGAGTGGAAATGATCACATGCAAAAAATGATGTTATGTTTGCATTTTTTTTCTCGGGCCAGTTACCGACCTACGACTATCTACGACTACCTACGAATACCACCACAACCTACCTATGACCTACCTACGAGTAAAAAGTATCAATTTTTTCCATGACAACCTACTTTTTACTCGTGGACATTTTTTAACGGGCTTGAAATAACGCCGTGACCTACTTGAGGCCACGAGTACGCGGAGACCATTCACGAGCATGAGGAAGAGTTACGAAGACCTCGTGGCGACCATGCTGCGAGTATGAGTCAAGGGCAAACTTGGCAGAGGTCGCCAATTAGGTCGTGAAAGTTGGGCAGGGGCTAAAGATTGCGGAGATACCAAGGAGATCCGACCATGACTGTGGAGAGATGAACTGAGTTAATATTAACAATTTGCATGTAGTAATAGCCACACCTTGACTTCAGTTAACCTGAGAGTGTGGCACCATCTTGTGGTTAGGCCTGTGATAGATCGAACCCTCGTTAGTAGTACTGGATCGGGCAGGTGATTGCGTTTGGCGGGAAGATGACGCCATGAGTCACGGTTGTGTCCAACTGCAACTGCAGGGACTCAGTTAGTGCTCACTCTCAGCGCTCGAGTGTCTGACTCTGTATCTGCCAATAAAGACCACTTTGTTCTCAAACATGTCTCACCACAAGAGCTTCATGAAAAAGATCTGGTCATTTAAAATTTAGATGAATAGAAATGTCTTCACTCGGAGGGAAGTGAATCTCTCAAATTTTCAAGTGTGTTTTCAGACTCTTCATCAGATACCCTTCTTCAGACTCAATGGACTGCAATTGACTGTTGGTTATAAAACAATTAGACACCAAATATTGTTGCACATAGAACCAGTTAGTTTTATCTGTCAACCATCCTTCTAGAAAATAGAACATAGAAACATAGAAAAATAGGTGCAGGAGTAGGCCAGTCGGCCCTTCGAGCCTGCACCGCCATTCAATGTGATCATGGCTGATCATCCAACTCAGTATCCCGTACCTGCCTTCTCTTCATACCTTTGGCCACAAGTGCCACATCTAACGCCCTCTTAAATATAGCCAATGAACTGGCCTCAACTAGCTTCTGTGGCAGAGAATTCCAGAGACTCACCACTCTCTGTGTAAAGAATGTTTTCCTCATCTCGGTCCTAAAGGAATTCCCCCTTTATCCTTAGACTGTGACCCCTTGTTCTGGACTCCCCCAACATCGGGAACAATCTTCCAGCATCTAGCTTGTCCAACCCCTTCAGCCATTCTGCAAGATGAATAATGGGTTTCCATTGATAAAATGCTTGTTTCTTTTTTAACCGAACAAAAGGCAGGAAAACAAGACATTGTGCCTTCAATTGATTCTTCACAGCTTCCACGGAAGGTCTAACGCAAGGCTGTCAGGCCTAAAGAAGCCAAGATCTAGGTCTCGTGACAGCGTTATGATAATAAGTGTATAAAGGCTTTGTGAAGGTGAAGGCCATGTCAGTTTTGTGGCCCATCAGTGCCACAGCTAATCACCTGCTCTAATTATGTTCGCCAGCACAAGCTGCCAGAGAGCTCAGTCACTTGATGCGTGTCGACATTCTCACTGAAAGATTTCGTTTGCAACTGGAAGGAATCAAGAGCAATTACTCAGCTAATTTGTGAAAGATAACCACTTAAGAAAAAATGCTGAATGTTCTTTGGATATGGGCCTCTAGCCACCAGTTGCCGTTTTTGCAGCTGCGGAGGTTGTCCAAGGTGTCCATTTTCCACGGTTGACCAACTTGTGCGATGATACAAACCTGTTGGTAGTGACTGATGTTCCTCAAGGAATAATTAATGCAAGTAAGAGAAGCAAGGAACTGCAGATGCTGGTGAACGCACCAAAGGACACAAAGTGCAGGAGTAACTCGGAGTCAGGCAGCATTTCTAAAGAACATGGATAGGTGACGTTTTGGGTTAAGACCTTTCTTCAGGCTGATTCTAGGGGGCAAGTATCTTGCTGGTGAATACTGCCGTAGAGTCACAAAAAAGAACCAGGCCCTTCGGCCCACCATTTCCCTGCTGGCCATTGTAACTGTTAACACTAATCCCATTGATCTTCATTAGGTCCACAATCTATACCTTGGCGATTCGGGTAGCTGTCAACCTTGGATGGTTCTTAAATGTTGGGAGCGTATCTGCTTCCACCATCTCATCAGGCAGAGAATTCCAGATCCCAACCACCTCATAAGTTCTATAAAGCAAAAATTCCCCTCTGGTCCAATATAACTCTCGTACCTCCCATGGTAAATTCCCACCATAACTGACGACCCAATCTATCCCATCATTTACAATTTTCCAAGAGTTTAGCATTTTCCCAACAATGGGAAAAATAGGACAGACGTGGATTATTCACTAAAATACAGGTGATATCCAACCTGCTAATTACTACTGAATCAGATCAATCTCAGTCACTAGTGGAGTGAATAAAGTGTCAGACACATTGCTGTTATTTGGCATTTGGTGTCCACTGTACTTCAAGCCAATTGAAGATACTCCTCCATTGCTAGAGTGAGGCCAACCCTTAAGGGGTTGGACAAGCTAGATGCAGGAAGATTGTTCCCGATGTTGAGGAAGTCCAGAACAAGGGGTCACAGTTTAAGGATAAGGGGGAAATCGTTTAGGACCAAGATGAGAAAAACATTTTTCACACAGAGAGTGGTGAATCTCTGGAATTCTCTGCCACGGAAGATAGTTGAGGCCACTTCATTGGCTATATTTAAGAGGGAGTTAGATGTGGCCCTTGTGGCTAAAGGGATCAGGGGGTATGGAGAGAAGGCAGGAACAGGATACCGAGCTCGATGAACAGCCATAATCATATTGAATGGTGGTGCAGGCTCGAAGGGCCGAATGGCCTACTCCTGCACCTATTTTCTATATTTCTATAAGCAAACTAGAGGAACAACACCTCATGTTCCTGTTGGGTAGCTTACAACCCATTGGCATGAAGTGTATTCTCTATGTTTAGGTAATTACAAAATGGTCCCCTTCTCACTTCTTGCCCCCTCGCCCCCACCCCCCGCATTCCCTGTACTTCACCTGGATCTCACCCATTCCTCCACTCCCCATTCCCTTCCACCCTCCAGCTTCACAATTCACAACTCTGCAAACCTTTTCTCTCACATTCTGTCTTTTCATCTCTTTTTTTATCCACTATCTGCCTCTCAACCCATATCACCACCCCCCCTCCCCTCATGTATCGACCTATTACTTTGTCCTGCTCCTCCGCTTTTTCAGCGTTCTGAAACCACACAGATACCTCACTGTGTTCTATTGACAATCATCCGTCCAGCCGAAAAAAGAAAAAATATATCATTAATCTGAAGGGGGTTAAGTGTAATATATCCAAGCTTGATGATGATACAAAGCTGAGTGGCTAGAAGAGTTGTGAGGCTGATCTAAATGGGGCTACAGCAGTTGGTTTAGACAGGTTAAGTGAATGAACAAGGACATGGAAAATGGGGTGGAAAAATGTGACGTTGTCCACTTTTGGCAGAGAAGATAGAAAGGGAAGTATTCCCAAATGGTGAGTTTGAAAGGTGTTGATGTCAGAGGGAACTTTGTGTCCTTGTTCAGTGATCATTAAAAGCTAATCTGAAGGTACAGAAAGCAATTAGAAAGACAAATAGTACATTACCCTGCTTTGCAAGATGATTTGAGTACAAAAGTAAAGACAAGTTACTGAAATTATAAGAGGATGGAAACAAAATGCTAGAATAACTCAGCAGGACAGGCAGCATCTCTGGAGAGAAGGAATCGGGACCCTTCTTCAGACTGGGTCTTGTCCCGAAACGTCACCCATTCCTTCTCTCCAGAGACGCTGCCTGTCCCGTTGAGCTACTCCAGCTTTTTAAAAAATTTATTTTTTAATATATTTTTAATAGAGCCCATACGTATTACAAATAATATGATAATTTTTTCAGATATACATATTACATCTTTCCAAAGTTATATAAATATTACCAAGCCATATATATAGGCCTCAATTTTTTTAAATAGTGTGAAAAAGGAAAAGAAAGAATAAAGAAAGAATAGAGAATAATTTAAAAAGTGTGATTATAATTTTGATTAGAAGAGAAAAAGGGAAAGAGAAAAAAAAAAAGGATAAAACATAACTAATAAACAATTATTATACTTAAAGATTAAAAAAACAGTATACATCTTAACAATGAATGGAACAATTTCTAATTATAATATATGGAGACAAGTATATAAATCTCAGATTAAACATTTTCGTTTGATCTTACCACCGGGTACTCATTGAGTTTCAATGCCGAGCCCAGCTACCCCTTCATATAATCAGTGAATGGAGACCATATTGGTTCAAAAAGCTCGTGTTTATCCATTAGGATAAACCTAATTCTCTCCAATTGCAACGTCTCCAACATTTCCACTGTCCACATTTTAATTGTAGGGGATAATGGTCCCTTCCAAAATCTTAATATTAATTTTTTTCCAATTATTAAACAATAATCCAGAAAGTTTCTTTGATTTGCTGTTAATGTTTGATTTGAATCTGAAACACCGAATATTATTAATTTTGGGTCAGGGATTAATGTGATCTTAAGAACTATGGAAATAATTTTGAAAATCTCAGTCCAATAACTATTAAGTTTTGTACATATTACAAAACTATAAGTTAAATCAGCTTCTATGTGCTGACATTTATCACACAATGGTGATATATTAGGAAAAATTCTATTTAATTTCTTTTTTGAGTAATGTAATCTATGGAATACTTTGAATTGTATCAAAGTATGTCTGGCATTTAACGAACAGCGATGTATTCGTTGTAAGCTTTCTTCCCAAAAATCTTCTGATATCGGTAAACCAGTTTCATTTTCCCATTTTTGTCGAAATGATTCAGTTGTTGGTATTTCCCTGTCCAAAAGAATATTATATATATATGCTATTAATTTTTCTGCATTTGGATGCTTATTAAGTACTTCATCCAGTAAACCTGGATCTCTATTTCTGTAATCTTGTGTATTTGATTTGACATAATCTCTGATTTGTAAATATTTAAATAAATTATTTGCTTGCAATCCATAAATCTCTTTCAACTCCTGAAATGAGAGAAATTTCCCATTCCTGTAAAGATGTTCTATCCTTATTATTCCTAAATTTTTCCAATGTCTAAACCCCAGCTTTTTGTGTCTTTCTTCAGTTTCAACCAGCATCTGCAGTTCCTTCCTACACAGTACGTTGAAAGGGATGTTTCGGTGGTATGAGACTCCATGGCATTTCAGTCTCCAAATGACGGCCACTGCTCAGTGCGTTGAGAGAACACAGCACAGTTGATTAGCGACCGACATTATTAAAGGCGGTCTCACTGTACACAAGGCAGATGGGATGGTGGCAGGAGATTTACTGTAAGCCACTCAAGCGCCACTAACAACAATGACTCGCTCTTATTATTCCAATGAAAATCGAATTACCAAATCCAGACCTGGGAAACTGCTGGTGCCTGCACACCAGACGGCAAGTACATCTACAGTCTAAATATTATAATCACTGGCGCCACTTGTGTTTTGTTCATTTCACATATAATGAGCTGACTTCGACCAGGAGTGGAGACCTCTGCCCATTATTTTGTAAGGTAGTTTGTGCATTGGCAGGTAGACCAAGAGAAGAGGAGCTGAATGATGAAAGATCCGCGCATGCTTTGATATTGCCAGGATTGGTTGAGAAGCCTGTCTGAAAATGCCCAGGTGGAGGTTTCCGTTTTGTAAACATGCTGTAAGCCTGGGGAGTGAGAGAAGTTAGACGAAAACCTTGTCAAAAACACTGCCCAATTATGGACAATCGTGGACATGGAACCTCAGGAAAGATGAGAGTAAGTGGAGATGACACCATACATGTTCTGCGGATGAGCTCGGGAGGCCCAAGGAGGTTGAGAGGAGCTTTGATAAGGGCTGTTCAAAGAAATGACAACCTTTGGCGAGGTATAAATAAGTAAAACCGATGGATGTGTCATGAGAAGATTGAGATCGCTGGGTTAAATGAACCAGAGGGGAATCTGAGTATTTTATGTGGCTGGCAGTTTGAAAATGCATACTTGCAGATTCAGGGAAAAGTTTCTACCCAACTACTATCAGGCAACTGAACCGTCCTCCCACCAGCTAGAGAGTGGACCTGAACTCCCATCTACCTCATTGGAGATTTTCACACTATCATTAATAGACAATAGACAATAGGTGCAGGAGTCAGCCATTCGGCCCTTCGAGCCAGCACCGCCATTCAATGTGATCATGGCTGATCATCCCCAATCAGTACCCCGTTCCTGCCTTCTCCCCATATCCCCTGACTCCGCTATCTTTAAGAACCCTCTCTTGAAAGCATCCAGAGAACCTGCCTCCACCGCCCTCTGAGCCAGAGAATTCCACAGACTCACCACTCTCTGTGAAAAAAAGTGTTTCCTCGTCTCCGTTCTAAATGGTTTACTCCTTATTCTTAAACTGTGGCCCCTGGTTCTGGACTCCCCCAGCATCGGGAACATGTTTCCTGCCTCTAGTGTGTCCAAACCCTTAACAATCTTATATGTTTCAATGAGATCCCCTCTCATCCTTCTAAACTCCAGAGTGTACAAGCCCAGCTGCTCCATTCTCTCAGCATATGACAGTCCCGCCATCGCGGGAATTAACCTTGTAAACCTACGCTGCACTCCCTCAATAGCAAGAATGCCCTTCCTCAAATTAGGGGACCAAAACTGCACACAATACTCCAGGTGAAAGCAGCAGAGGTCAGGATTGAACTCGGGACCCTGATGCTGAGAAGCAGCAGCCCTACCAACTGCGCCACTCGACTCAGACTTTAATCGTACTTTATTGGACTTTGTCTAGCACCAAACGTTCTACCCTTTATCCTGTATCTAAACACTGTGGATGGCTTGATTGTAGTCATGCAGAGTATTTTCACTGACAGTATAGCACGTAATAAGAAAACTTCTCATTGATTTTCAGTACACATCACAACAATAAACAAAACTGAACAATCTGCAATATATTGAGTGCATGGATGATAGGGGCAGTTTCAATGATCTAAAAGTTTTAAAGTTGGATATATATTTGAAAAGACACTAATTAGGGAACTTTTAAGAAGTTAGACGCAAGGAATTGCAGATACTGATTTGCACAAAAAGACATCAAGTACTGGAGTAATGGGTGCGTATTAGCATAAGAGAGGGAGGGGGGAAAGAAGGGGGGGTGGTATCTAAAATTGGAGAATTTCATGTTCATATCATTGGGTAGCTGTAGATGGTTTATGGATGCAACCAATCATATAGCTACCTCAGTACCATTAACCCCGCCTTAGTTAACATCAATCATAACGCTTCCCCTCCCTGGGCACAGTTCAGTAGAAGAATGTAACCAGTGCTTGCTGACGTGTGTTATACCCTGTGCTATCGTTAAAGGATGTTTCACACTCCAAGACTATGTCAATTGCTTATTTACAGCAGCCAAGTGAAATATGAGGTGCTGTTCCTCCAGATTGCATGTGGCTGCACTCTGTCAATGGAGGAAGCCCTGGACAGAAAATTTATGGGAAGGGGAGTTAAAATAGTTATCAAATGTAACATAGAAACATAGAAACATAGAGAATAGGTGCAGGAGGAGGCCATTCAGCCCTTCGAGCCAGCACAGCCATTCATTGTGATCATGGCTGATCGTCCGCTATCAATAACCCATGCCTGTCTTCTCCCCATATCCCTTGACTCCACTAGACCCTAGAGCTCTATCTAACTCTCTCTTAAATCCATCCAGTGATTTGGCCTCCACTGCCCTCTGTGTCAGGGAATTCCATAAATTCACAACTCTCTGGGTGAAAAAGTTTTTTCTCAGCTCAGTCTTAAATGACCTCCCCTTTTTTCTAAGACTGTGGCCCCAGGTTCTTGACTCACCCAACATTGGGAACATTTTTCCTGCATCTAGCTTGTCCAGTCCTTTTATAATTTTATATGTTTCTATAAGATTCCCCCATCATCTTTCTAAACTCCAGTGAATACAAGCCTAGTCTTTTCAATCTATCCAGCAGGCCTTCTTAGACTAAGCGCAAGTGTTCGGCGAAACCTAGTATGTACTTGATCACACCGATATAAAAGGGACAATGTTGGGAGCACCGAAAGCAGTAGATGAGGATAGAGGAGATACATGTGAACCTCTGACTCATCTGGAAAGGCTGTACAGTTCCCTGGATGGATGTGAGGGGCAGAGGTTCAGGGACAGGTGTTGCATCACCTGCGGTTGCAGGGGGAGTTACCTTGGGATTTGGGTGGGAAGGGATGAGTGGACCAAGGAGATGTGGAGGAAGTGGTCTCCACAGAAAGCATCTACGGGAAGGTGTGGCTGGTGTTAGGATCTCCTCGAAGGTAGCAGTAATTACAACAGGTGGAATGAGTGAATCCTATAGTGCAAGCTGCCAGAGGAGGTAGTTAAGGCTGGTAGATGTATGTACAGGTCCATGTACATGTATCCTAGTACATGGACAGGAAGGGTTTAGAGAGGTGTGGGCCAAACAAGATCAGGTGGGATTAGCATAGATGGGATATCTTGGGCAAGTTGGTCGTAAGGCCTGTTTCCAACTCCATTAGTCCAAGTCAAGTCCGCAGCTTTGAAAAGTTGTTGTAGTTTTGGCCATCCATTGTTTAGTCTGAAGAAGGGTTTCGGCCCAAAACGTTGCCTATTTCCTTCGCTCCAGAGATGCTGCCTCACCCGCTGAGTTTCTCCAGCATTTTCGTCTACCTTCGATTTTCCCGCATCTGCAGCTCCTTCTTAAACATTGGTTATTCTTGTTGTGCAAATGTTTCAATTTTTCAATGGAGCGGATGATTGGGAGCGACCCATGGACCAAATCTGACCTCTGCATCTTTCACAAAGCCTTGAGGGAGATGTCACGACACGCGGGAGACAGAGGCGGAAGTAAATCTGAGATAACCCATGTGCAGTGCAGGTAGCGATGCCTATGTGAGAAGCCACAGAACCATCATGACAATGGAAACAGGCTTTCCAGAAAGCTAATGGTCCCATATGTAAAGAAACACAAATTAAAATCAGAACATTTCAAAGATAATATTGTGGAAAAACATGTCTCCTTTAATCAACTTGATCTTGAGCTTCAGTCTACAGTATATGCCATCTGATTTATTTTTTGTGTACTGCAGGTTTTGAACAACTTAGTTTGTGGAATTAAGTAGCTCAAGTAACTCATTAATCTTCCCTTCAACAGATAAAGCTATAATTGTTCGATAATTTGAATTAGACAGAAGGCTTTATGCCTGTTCCCCAGAGTGAACGCCTGAATAAGAAGATTTCAAAGTAATTCATTTGTTGAGTCCAGTGGATTAGTCACAGAGTCGTACAGAGGGGAAACAGGCCTTTCGGCCCAACTTGCCCATACTAGCTATTGTCTAAACGCCAAAAGTAACACCAGCAGGTTTTGCAGATGACGCAAAGCTGGGTGGCAGTGTAAACTGCGACGAGGATGCTAGGAGGTTGCAGGGTGACTTGGACAGGTTGAGTGAGTGACCCGATGCATGGCAGATGCAGTATAATGTAGATAAATGTGAGGTTATCCGTTTTGGCAGCAAGAACAAGGAGGTAGATTATTATCTCATGGTGTCAGATTAGGATAAGGGAAGTGCAACGAGACCTGGGTGTCCTAGTGCACCAGTCACTGAAAGTAAACATGCAACTACAGCAGGCAGTGAAGAAAGCTAATGGCATGTTGGCCTTCATAACAAGAGGATTTGAGTAATGGCGTAAAGAGGTCCTTCTGCAGTTGTACGGGGCCCTGGTGAGACCACATCTGCAGTATTGTGTGCAGTTTTGGTCTCCTAATTTGAGAAAGGACATTCTTGCTATTGAGACAGTGCAGCGTAGGTTCACCAGATTAATCCCCGGGATGCCAGCAGGACTGTCATATGAGGAAAGATTTGAAAATCTGGGCTTGTATTCACTGGAGTTTAGAAGGATGAGGAATCTTTTGGCCACCTGCCTTTCTCATTCACACCACCCATCCACCAGTCAAAATCCTCACCATCTTCCCCTCCTCAGAAGAAGGGTCCCAACCTAAAATATCACCTAGCAATTTCCTGCACAGATGTTGCTGGACCCGCTGAGTTCCTCCAGCTCTTTGCGTTTTATCCAGGCTTAGTTTAGTTTATTGCCACAAGCACCAAGGTACAATGAAAAGACTTTTTTTTTGCATACTATCCTGTCAGCAGAAGGTTTCTATATGATTGCAATTGAGCCGTCCACAGCGTATAGATACAAGGTAAGGGAATAACGTACATTGCAAGATAAAGTCTAGTAGAGTCCGATTAATGATGGTCCAAGGGTCTCCAATGAGGTTGTTGGCAGCTCAGGACTACTCTGTAGTTGTTGGTAGGATGGTTCAGTTGCATGATGATTGAAACTGTCCCTGAATCTGTTTGTTTTCACACTTCTGTGCCTCTTGCAGGGGAGAAGCGGGAGTGACAGGGGTGAGACTCGTCCTCGATTATGCTGATGGCCTTGCCGAGGCAGCGTGAGGTATGAATGGTGTCAGTGGGCGGGAGGTTGTTTTTTCTGTGTGATGGTCTGGCCTGTGTCAACAATTCTCTGCAATTTTTTGCGGTCTTGGATGGAGCTGTTCCCAAACCAGGGCCGGCCTTAAGCTGATTGGACCGATTTCCCCCAATTGGGCCCCGCGCCTATGGAGGGCCCTGCGTTAATTTTCCGTTTTTCGTACGGAAATACAAAATCGCTTTGTAAAATAAAGATTTAAAAAAAACATTTGCCGTACGGTTTATTGTACAAAATGAACATGGATAACTAACGCTGCACGGCCATCAGACACAAACTATTTGTTAACTACTACTGTAGCACTTGTTAACAGCCAGTAGTTAACAAGTAGTTATAGAATGTGTCATCAATGCATTGATCCACATTCCTCAGTAAATGCAATTGTGTTTTGATCAAGTATTAATGACGCTGCGTTCCTTTGAATACAATTCACGCGGCGTCATTAATACTTGTTCAAGACACAATTACATTTACTGTGGAATGTAGATCGATGTCATGCATAGTTTGAAGAGCAAAGACTTGCAGTTTACAATGCCAAATTTGAAAAGATGAGGAAAAACAAGGTGTACTGAGTTGTTTATTGGTTACAATCTGAGGAGTATGATGATGCTACTGATTATGGTAAGCCAATGTTACAGCTAGCAGTTGATCTTCTCCATAAAGCCCTGGTCTATTACTAGAAATTGTAATTTATTTACCTATCTGTTACGGGCTTACAGCATATAATACAATAATATTAAAGTTCTGATCTTGAGGTTAATCTAGGGTTAATTCTTAAGGGGTTGGACAGGCTAGATGCCAGAAGATTGTTCCCGATGTTGGGGAAGTCCAGAACAAGGAGGTCACAGTTTAAGGATAAGGGGGAAGTCTTTTAGGACCAAGAGGAGAAAAACATTTTTCACACAGAGAGTGGTGAATCTGTGGAATTCTCTGCCACAGAAAGTAGTTGAGGCCAGTTCATTGGCTATATTTAAGAGGGAGTTAGGTGTGACCCTTGTGGCTAAAGGCATCAGGGGGTATGGAGAGAAGACAGGTACAGGATACTGAGTTGGGTGATCACCATGATCATATTGAATGGTGGTGCTGGCTCGAAGGGCCAAATGGCCTCCTCCTGCACCTATTTTCTATGTTTCTATGTTTCTATGATCACATTGAATGGCGGTGCTAGCTCGAAGAGCCGAATGACCTTCTCCTGCACCTATTGTCTATTGTATCTTGTAACATGACCTCTCAACTTCCATACCCAACACTACTGATGAAGACCAGTAAGTCATGAATAAATGAGGTGCTTGAGGAGTATAAAGAATATAAAAAGAATCTTAAGAAAGAAATTTAAAAAGATAATAGAAGATATGAGGTTGCTTTGGCAAGTAAGGTGAAAATAAATCCAAAGAGTTTCTACAGCTATATTAATAGCAAAAGGATAACGAGGGATAAAATTGGTCCATTAGAGAGTCAGAGTGGACAACTATCTGCAGAGCCAAAAGAGATGGGGGAAATATTGAACAATTTATTTTCTTTGGTATTCACCAAGGAGAAGAAAATTGAATTAGTAAGGGAAACAAGTAGAGTAGCTATGGAAACTATGAGGATCAAAGAAGAGGAAGTACTGACACATTTGAAAAATATAAAAGTGGATAAGTCTCCAGGTCCTGACAGGATATTCCCTAGGACATTGAGGGAAGTTAATGTAGAAATAGCAGGGGCTATGACAGAAATATTTCAAATGTCATTAGAAACGGGAATGGTGCCGGAGGATTGGCGTACTGCGCATGTTGTTCTATTGTGTAAAATGGGTTCTAAGACTAAACCTAGCAATTATAGACCTGTTAGTTTGACGTCAGTGGTGGGCAAATTAATGGAAAGGATACTTAGAGATAATATATATAATCATCTGGATAAACAGGGTCTGATTGGGAACAGTCAACATGGGATTGTGCCTGGAAGGTCATGTTTGACTAATCTTCTTGAATTTTTTGAAGAGGTTACTAGGGAAATTGATTAGGGTAAAGCAGTGGATATTGTCTATATGGACTTCAGTAAGGCCTTTGACAAGGTTCCACATGGAAGGTTGGTTAAGAAGGTTCAATCTTTGGGTGTTAATGGTGCAGTAGCAAGATGGATTCAACAGTGACTGAATGGGAGATGCCAGAGAGTAATGGTGGATGGCTCTTTATCAGGTTGGAGGCCAGTAACTAGTGGGGTGCCTCAGGGATCTGTGTTGGGTCCACTGTTGTTTGTCATACACATCAATGATCTGGATGATGGTGTGGTAAATTGGATTAGTAAGTATGCAGAAGATACTAAGACAGGTGTTAAAGAAGGAAGTGCAGATGCTGGAGAATCGAGGGTACACAAAAGGCTGGAGAAACTCAGCGGGTGCAGCAGCATCTAAGGAGCGAAGCAGATAGGCGACGTTTCGGGTCGAGACCCTTCTTCAGACTAAGATAGGTCGTGTTGTGGATAATGAAGTAGATTTTCAAAGTCTACAGCGAGATTTTGGCCATTTGGAAGAGTGGGCTGAAAGATGGCAGATGGAGTTTAATGCTGATAAGTGTGAGGTGCTACATCTTGGCAGGACAAATCAAAATAGGACGTACATGGTAAATGGTAGCGAATTGAGGAATACAGTTGAACAGAGGGATCTAGGAATAACTGTGCATAGTTACCTGATGGAGGAATCTCATGTAGATAGGGTGGTAAAGAAATCTTTTGGTGTGCTGGCCTTTATAAATCAGAGCATTGAGTATAGAAGTTGAGATGTAATGTTAAAATTGTACAAGGCATTGGTGAGGCCAATTCTGGAGTATGGCGTACAACTTTGGTCGCCAAATTATAGGAAAGATGTCAACAAAATAGAGAGTACAGGGGAGATTTACTAAAATGTTGCCTGGGTTTCAGCACTAAAGTTACAGAGAAAGTTAGGCCTTATTCTTTGGAGCGCAGAAGGTTAAGGGGGGACTTGATAGAGGTCTTTAAAATGATGCGAGGGATAGACAGAGTTGACGTGGATACGCTATTTCTATTGAGAGTAGGGAAGATTCAAACAAGAGGACATGATTTGAGAATTAAGGGACAGAAGTTTAGGGGTAACATGAGGGGGAATTTCTTTACTCAGAGAGTGGTGGCTGTGTGGAATGAGCTTCCAGTGGAAGTGCTGGAGGCAAATTCGATTTTATAATTTAAAAATAAATTGGATAGATATATGGATGGGAAAAGAATGGAGGGTTATGGTCTGAGTGCAGGTAGATGGGACTAGGTGAGAGTAAGTGTTCGGCATGGACTAGAAGGGCTGAGATGGCCTGTTTCCGTGCTGTAATTGTTATATGGTTATATGAGTTTTGAGATAGACATTCCTGCGACCGTTGGCAACTTTCCCAGTTTCATATCCCGCACCTTTTAGCAGGTAGTTGCAGGTAGTTGCAGGTAGAAACAAGCAGCTGACAATGACTGTAAAGCAACTGGGTTGTGAGGGGGTTGCGTTGCTGGGCTGGAGGGAGTGCAAGGGCGGGGAGAGGGGCGGCGACATGTGCAGTGCTATTGGATATCCAGCATCTGCAGTTCCTTGCATGCACGGGGTGTCGGCGTGGCTGGGTGGTGATTGGATGGGTCGGCTGGTGGGTGGGTGGGTGAGAGATGAAGATAAAGTTTGGCCGAGTTCCGAGGAAGCTCCTCGTTCCTCCAGCGTCTGACAGGAGTCTTGTGGAGCGCTGCCACCTCGGGTGAATGCCATGAGTGAAATCACCCTGTACGATCGACCCGACTTCAAAGGGGAGGCCAAGGTGTTTGTGGCGAATGAGTCGGACCTGGCCGAGATGTTCGCCAACGTTGCCCGCTCGGCGCGGGTGGTGGGACAGCACTGGGTCTTGTACATGGAAGCCGGCTTCACGGGCGAGTTCTTGATCTTGGGGCCCGGCGACCACAAGTCCCTGGGCCAGTTGAACCAGAAGATTAGGTCGCTGCGGCTGGTTAGCGAGTCGCTGATGAATCCGGAGATCGATCTGTTCGAGCATGTGGACTACGGGGGCGAGTCCCGCACCATCCTGAAGAAGGAGGATGACCTGCGGAGAGGCGACATAAATGACATGGCCTCGTCTCACAAGGTGAAGCGGGGCGTGTGGATCCTACACCAGGGGTTCAACCAGACCGGGCCGCGCCTCATCACCTTCAAGGGCGACGAGTGGCCCAGCTACTTCACCTACGACTGGAACGACAAACTCTCCTCGCTCCGCCCTCTGGTCAACAGCTACACTGAGGGGTCTCCCTAGCCCAGAGGAGCCTCGCCCAGGTGTGAGCCTCGCCCAGCGGAGCCTCGCCCAGGTGTGAGCCTCGCCCAGCGGAGCCTCGCCCAGCGGAGCCTCAGCTGCAACCCCCTCCCCTCCCTCCTCCCGGCCACCCCCTCCCCTCCTCCCCCCCCGCCCGGGCCAGTGCTTTACTGCTCATTTAAGGAATGAAATACAATTCTGATCTCAATGCAAAATGCCTCCAGTTTTTTGTTGAGTAAATGGGGACGCGGTTGGCGGGGAGTGGGTCTTAGGAAATGGAATCTGCAGAACATTCTTAATGGGAAAATAGTGGTCAGGAAGGCGTGTCATGCGTAGTTTGACTTGCAGTTTACAATGCCAAAATTGAAAAGTTGAGGAAAAACAAGGTGTACAGAGTTGTTTATTGGTTACAATCTGAGGAGTATGATGATGCTGCTGATTATGGTAAGCCAATGTTCCAGCTAAAAACTGATCTTCTCCATAAAGACCTGGTCTATTGCTAGAAATTTTAATTTATTTACCTATCTGTTGCGGACTTACAGCATATAATACAATAATATTAAAGTTCTGATTTTTAGAATATCACATTTTTGAATTTTCAAGGCAGTCTGGGTGTTTTTTTTTTACTATTTCCTTGTTCGCACCGACATAGGAGTAAGCTCCACCGCCCGCTGTGATGTTGTAGTCGCTGAGTTGGCAGTCGGTTCTGCTGTCCGGTGATGGAGGCCGCTCGTAGCCACGCGAGCTGCTTCCCTCCCCGGCCACAATGCAGTGGCTCGGCGCCCGGAGTGCCGCGGCAGCGGTGAGTGAGTGGGTTACTGGCATGAACCCGACCCCCTCCTTCTCAACGCTCCCGCCCTCCCCGTAATTTTACCCCTGGCCAGACTCCCCACACGCTGTGAAAGGAACTCTCCCACCAATTGGTCCCTTGAACTAGTTTTGTCATTCAATAAGATGACACCTGATTCATATTGTCCCCGTGTGCTCCTGATTTACCCACCATCTTTCCACCTGCCTTCACACTCCACCCCCCACGCATTCAGTAATTCAGAAAGAAGGAGATTTAGAAGCCTTGGGCAAATTGAATTGTTACTTTATTTATTTTTATTTTTATTTTTACGGAGACAACAATATGCGCATGCGCGGTTTAAGATTTTTTAAAAGCCGACTGACTGTCATATTACTCATGACACGTGACTCATTTATAATTATTTATTTATATTTCTATGTAAATTGTTCCCAATTGGGCCCCGCACCTCCTAAGGCCGGCCCTGCCAGGGATGGCGGGGCTATCATATGAGGAAAGAGTGGAAAGACTGGGCTTGTATTCCCTGGAATTTTGAAGGACGAGAGGGTATCTTATAGAAACATATAAAATTATAAAAGGACTGGACAAGCTAGATGCAGGAAAGATTTTCCCCATTTTGGGGGAGTCCAGAACCAGGGGCTAAGAATAAAGGGGAGGCTATTTAAAGCTGAGATGAGAAAAAAAAAATTGCAGCCAGAGAGTTGTGAATCTGTGGAATTCTCTGCCACAGAAGGCAATAGAGGCCAATTCACTGGGTGAATTTAACAGAGAGTTAGATAGAGCTCTTGGGGCTAACAGAATCAAGGGATATGGGGAGAAGGCAGGCACGGGTTATTGATTGTGGATGATCAGCCATGATCACAATGAATGGCAGTGCTGGCTCGAAGGGCCGAATGGCCTCCTCCTGCACCTATTTTCTATGTTTCCGTTTCTAAAGGGCCTGTCCCACTTACGTGATTTTTTCGGCAACTACCGGTACCCGTCATTGTCGCAGCAGGTGAATGAAAATTTTCAACATGTTGGAATCCAGCAGCGACCAGAAAAAGTACGACTCTGTGTGGCGGGGTGAAGCCTGCATGGTCGTGAATAGTCGCCCAAAGAGTCATACCTTTCTCTGGTTGCCACTGGATTTTCAACATGTTGAAAATCTTCAGCAAGTCTGCTCCGACTATGACGGGTGCCGGGGGAAAATTTGCGTAAGTGGGACAGGCCCTTAAGGCTACCTCAGCTATTACCCCTGCACCTATTGTCTATATATCTATGTAGCTCTCCTTCCCAGCTTCTCTGGTCTTGACAAAGATACATTCGAGGGCAAAAAAAATCCCGTTATCTGTCGAGATGGGAATTTTGGGACATGTGCCAAAGAGGTTTTGGCTGCAGTGGAATCTTGAGTAAGAGTCAGAGACATTAGATGTTGTCAAGCTGGAACGGCTGCAGAGCAGATGGTGCCAGGACTCCAGACGAGGATGTTGCCAGGACTTGAGGGCCTGAGCTATAGGGCGAGGATGAGCTGACTAGGACTCTATTCCTTGGAGCGCAGGAGGGTGAGAGGTGATCTTATGGAGTGTTCCAAAATCATGAGAGGAATAGATCAAGTAGATGCACAGTCTCATACCCAGAGTAAGTGAATCGAGAACCTGAGGACATAGGGTTTAAGGTGAGGGCGAAAAGATTCAATAAGAACCTGAGATGGTAAATTCTTCATACAAGCAGTGGTGTGTACATGGAACGAGCTGCCGGAGGAGGTAGTTGAGACATGGACTATTGCAACATTTGAGAAGTATTTAGACAAGTACATGGATAGGACAGGTTTAGTGGAATATGAGCCTAACGTAGGCAGGTGGGTCTAGTGTAGATGGGACATGTCGGTTGGCGTATGCATGTTGGGTTGAAGACTGTTTCCACACTGTATGACTATGACATACAACATGGAAACTCTCACATTGGTCCTCTGGGACTATCCCAATCATCAACCACCCAGTTGACAAGAAATGGGCATGAGTTACCAGAACCAGTGCATGGATATTCAGAGGCATCAATATTTGTCTCATATTCGTCCTCCTTCCACCTTTCCCCCTCCCTCTAGCTTTACGTTTCACTCCCCTTCTCTCCTTAACTGACATCCTTTTCCCTTCTTTTCACCTCTTGCCTTTCTCATTCACACCACCCATCCACCAGTCAAAATTCTCACCATCTTCCCCTCCTCAGAAGAAGGGTCCCAACCTAAAATATCACCTAACAATTTCCCGCACAGATGTTGCTGGACCCGCGGAGTTCCTCCAGCACTTTGCGTTTTATCCAGGCTTCGTTTAGTTTATTGCCACAAGCACCAAGGTACAATGAAAAGACTTTTTTTTTGCATACTATTCTGTCAGCAGAAGGTTTCTATATGATTACAATTGAGCCGTCCACAGCGTATAGATACAGGGTAAGGGAATAAAGTACATTGCAAGATAAAGTCTAGTAGAGTCCGATTAATGATGGTCCAAGGGTCTCCAATGAGGTTGTTGGCAGCTCAGGACTACTCTGTAGTTGTTGGTAGGATGGTTCAGTTGCGTGATGATTGAAACTGTTCCTGAATCTGGAGGTGTTTGTTTTCACACTTCTGTGCCTCTTGCAGGGGAGAAGCAGGAGTGACAGGGGTGAGACTGGTCCTCGATTATGCTGATGGCCTTGCCGAGGCAGCGTGAGGTATGAATGGTGTCAATGGGAGGGAGGTTGTTATTTTTGTGTGATGGTCTGGCCCATGTCAACAATTCTCTGCAATTTTTTGCGGTCTTGGATGGAGCTGTTCCCAAACCTGGGCCGGCGTTAAGCAGATTGGACCGATTTCCCCCAATTGGGCCCCGCGCCTAAGGAGTTAATTTCTGTATTTCGTACGGATATACAGATTCGCTTTGTTAAATAAAGATTTAAAAAAAAACATTTGCCATACGGATTATTGTACAAAATGAACATGGATAACTAACGCTGCACGGCCATCAGACACAAACGATTTGTTAACTACTACAAGAGCACTTGTTAACAGCCAGTAGTTAACAAGTAGTTGTACAATGTGTCATCAATGCTTTGATCCACATTCCTCAGTAAATGTCTGAAGAAGGGTCTCGACCCGAAACGTCGCCTATCTCCTTCGCTCCTTAGATGCTGCTGCACCCGCTGAGTTTCTCCAGCTTTTTGTGTAACCCCCTTCCTCAGTAAATGTTTTGATCAAGTATCAATGACGCTGCGTTCCTTTAAATATAATTCACGCGGCGTCATTAATACTTGTTCAAGACACAATTACATTTACTGAGGAATGTAGATCGATGCATTGATGACACATTGAGAATTTCTTAAAACTCACCATCATGATTGAGGGCTTCTTCTTGGTGGGCAGCAGGTTAGTCATTCAATTTACCTACCGTCCCATGTTGCGTCTCTCCGTCTTTCGCTCTCTCCCTCTGTCTCCTGCGCTCTCACTCTCCTGCTCCCCATCTCATCTCTCTCCAGCTCTCTCAGGATTCCCGGAATCATTGACATTTTGCGGTAGACAAAAATGCTGGAGAAACTCAGCGGGTGAGGCAGCATCTATGGAGCGAAGGCTCTGAAGTTGAAGGTGGGCCTCCCTGTGTCTACCTTCAACTCCCTGTCTATGGTGGCTCAGCGGGATGGACAGGGGCTCTGGGGAGAGGGTTGCGGTTCTGGTTGAGATCCTTCTGATCAGACAATCACAAGTACTGTCACCGACAAGAGTTCAGTTCAGTCTGAACAAGGGTCTTCTCTCCAGAGTCGCTGCGCTGCCTGTCCTGCTGAGCTGCTCCAGCTTTTGTCTATCTTCAATTGCAGAGTTAGATAAAATTTCTCATGGGGGGCTTATAGCGCCCCCCCCCCCCCCCCCTTCCTTCCCAACCTCAGCATTATGGACCTTAGTGTACCTCTAGTTCCTAAAACCCACTTCCATCACTGATTCCATCATATAAATTCACGACAGTGAGATTTAAAAGTCGAGTTATATTCTTGTGTGAATGGGATTAGTTTGTTATTTGGATACGTAGGCAATTTTTAAAATGTATCCTTTTCTTAAGAAATGAAATCTACAGGACATTCTTAATGGCAAAGTAGTGGTCAGGAAGGCATGTCATGCGTTGTTTGAAGAGCAAAAATTGTAGTTGGAAGAGCAAACGGTTGAGGAAAAACAAGGTGTACAGATGTGTTTATTGGTTACAATCTGAGGAGTGTGGTGATGCTACTGATTATGGTATGCCAATGTTCCAGCTAGCAGCTGATCTTCTCCAGGAACACCTGGAAATTGTAATTTGTTATGGACTTGAAGCATATAATAGGGAGGTTTCACGGCAGTCGGGTCACGACCCATGACCCGTACTGTTGCAACGCTACGCCAACTGGAGTACACGCGATGAACTGCAGGTAAGCACTGACCTTCATTTCCAGTGTCGCGGGCCCGTTAAAACCCTCCGAAATTATCAATTTTTGCGCTGGAAATAATGATGGAAATCGGGATAAATGCGAGAGACATTTACCCTACATCAGAATTCCAAAAGTGAGGAGAAATGACGGTAGATAGAAGCCAGAGCTGAAGGGACAACAACAGCCAAAGTGCTTGACGAACATTGGCCGTTTGCTCACTGCATTTCATCAACTAAGGCATTACTTGTGTTTTTTCCTTGATTCCTTTGGCATCTAAAAAGTTTAAGAAGTGATAAATCTGGCTGTAAAATTTTAAAATCGCCCATGGTTCTCAAGTAGGTTTTTTACATACAAAAATAAAACGCCTCTGAAACAAAATTTACAGCCAGATTTATCAGTTCTGAGACTTTTTAGATACCAAAGGTATAAAGAAAAAAACACAATAATGCCTTACTGTTGATGAAATGCAGTGAGCAAACGCAATAATACCAATATTTTCAATTCCGATATCTGCACGGCCAATGTTCGCCAAGCATTTTACCTCTTGTTGTCCCTTCAGCTCTCGCTTCTCTTTACTTTAATTTCACTTCACTTTTGGAATTCCGAAGTTGGGTACATGACTCACACACTTTCCGCGACTTCCACAATTTTTTGCAGCGCAAAAATCCAACATTTTGGCGGTTTTTAACAGGTAGGAAAGTACGCGTTTCTTGCATTAATAACATGTACCGGAAGTTACGGTTGTCCTCCAGATGGATTGAGCGACTCCGTGCGTCACGCCCTACGACCCAGTGACCTTACGTGCAACCCCCCCTATACAATAATATTAAAGTTCTGATCTTGAGGTTAATCTTCCACGTAACCAATAAACAACTCTGTACATCTTGCTTTTCCTCAACTTTTCAAATTTGGCATTGTAAACTACAAGTTTTTGCTCTTCAAACCATGCATGTCATGCCTTCCTGACCACTACTTTCCCATTAAGAATGTCCTGCAGATTCCATTTCTTAAGACCCATTCCCCGCCAACCGAGTCCCCATTAACTCAACAAAAAACTGGATCAGAATTTTATTTCATTCCTTAAATGAGCAGGAAGCACTGGCGGGGGGGGGGGGGGGGTGGCCGGGAGGAGGGGAGGGGGTGGCTGGGAGTTGCAGCTGAGGCGGCTGGATGAGGCTCACACCTGGGCGAGGCTCCGCTGGGCGAGGCTCACACCTGGGCGAGGCTCCTCTGGGCGAGGCTCACACCCGGACGAGGCTCCTCTGGGCTAGGGAGACCCCTCAGTGTAGCTGTTGACCAGAGGGCGGAGCGAGGAGAGTGTCGTTCCAGCCGTAGGTGAAGTAGCTGGGCCACTCGTCGCCCTTGAAGGTGATGAGGCGTGGCCCGGTCTGGTTGAACCCCTGGTGTAGGATCCACACGCCCCGCTTCACCTTGTGAGACGAGGCCATGTCATTTATGTCGCCTCTCCGCAGGTTATCCTCCTCCTTCAGGATGGTGCGGGACTCGCCCCCGTAGTCCATATGCTCGAACAGATCGATCTCCGGATTCATCAGCGACTCGCTAACCAGCTGCAGCGACTTAATCTTCTGGTTCAACTGGCCCAGGGACTTGTGGTCGCCGGGCCCCAAGATCAAGAACTCGCCCGTGAAGCCGGCTTCCATGTACAAGACCCAGTGCTGTCCCACCACCCGCGCCGAGCGGGCAACGTTGGCGAACATCTTCTCGGCCAGGTCCGACTCATTTGCCACAAACACCTTGGACTCCCCTTCGAAGTCGGGTCGATCGTACAGGATGATTTCACTCATGGCACCCGAGGTGACAGCGCTCCACAAGACTCCTGTCAGATGCTGGAGAAACGTGGCGCTTCCTCGGAACTGGCCCAAACTTTTATGTTCATCTCTCACCCACCCACCAGCCGACCCATCCAATCACCACCCCAGCCACGCCGACACCCCGTGCATGCAAGGAACTGCAGATGCTGGTTATCAAGGAAAGGCGCAACGTGCTGGAGTGACTCCGCGGGTTTCCTCTCTCCCTGTCTATCCAATAGCACTGCACATGTTGCTGCCCCTCTCCCCCGCCCTTGCACTCACAACCCAGTTGCTTTACAGTCATTGCCGGCCGTTTGCATGCACGAGGATTGCGAAACACGAGGACATTCAACTTGAAACCTGTAACTACCAGCTTAAAGTTGCGGGAAATGAAACGGGGAAAGTTGCCAACATGAAATGAAAGCGTCCCAGGAATTTCCATCTCAAAACTCATGGCTTACTGGTCTTCATCGGTAGAGTGTTGGGTATGGAAGTTGAGAGGGCATGTTACAAGACACAATAGACAACAGACAATAGGTGCAGGAGGAGGCCATTCGGCCCTTCGAGCCTGCACCGCCATTCAATATGATCACGGCTGATCATCCAACTCAGTATCCTGTACCTGCCTTCTCTCCATACCCCCTGATCCCTTTAGCCACAAGGGCCACATCTAACCCTCTTAAATATAGCCAATGAACTGGCCTCAACTACCTTCTGTGGCAGAAAATTGCATTAATTCATCACTCTCTGTGTGAATATTTTTCCTCATTTCGGTCCTAAAAGACTTGCCCCTTATCCTTAAACTGTGACCCCTTGTTCTGGACTTCCCCAACATCGGGAACAATCTTCTTGCATCTAGCCTGTCCTTGCTTTAATTAAGAAGGGTCTCGACCCGAAACATCGCCTATCTCCTTCGCTCCTTAGATGCTGCTGCACCCGCAGTGTTTCTCGAGCTTTTTGTGTAACCCTTGCTTTAATTAAACTTGCTGGCCAGTTTGACTCCTTCTCTCTGTCTGTCCGTCGGTCTGTCTCAGTCCTCTCTCCTTTATCAGAGAATGTTACCACACTCTACAGCCAGCCACGTTTTCCAGGTGGGCGGCACATTGGCGCAGCTGCTGTCTTCCAGCGCCAGAGACCCAGACTCAATGCTGAGCTCGGGTGCTGTCTGTGCGGAGTTTGCGGAGTGGATGATCGATGGTCGGCGAGGTCAATTTCTTATCTGCTTTTGACACATTACGGGCAATTTTTTTTTTACAGAAGCCAATTAATGTACAAACCTGCATGTGTTTAGGAAGCGGACGGAAACCGGAGCGCCAGGATGAAAACCCACACAGTCACAGGGAGAACTTGCAAACTCCGCACAGACAGCACCCGAGCTCAGGATTGAGTCTGGGTCTCTGGCGCTGGAAGACAGCAGCTGCGCCAATGTGCCGATGGTCAGCGAGGTCATGGTGGAACCAAAAGTTCTCATGCTGCATCTCTAAACTAAACTTCCGTCGTCTAGACTCAACACAGATAACTCTTCCTCTCCAGCATCACTACAATGTAGCTTGATTATGCTTTCAGTCCCATCAAAATGGTTTCAGAGCTTTAATCATTAGTTTAGAGGACTTGATTGGTGTTTGAGCTCAGTGTGCTGTCTCATCTCCAAGGCCCTCTCTCTCTCAGCGTTCCACCATCTCATGGTTTGGCTGAGGATCTGTGCCCATTTTCAATAGCTGGGGTTACACAAAAAGCTGGAGAAACTCAGCGGGTGCAGCAGCATCTAAGGAGCGAAGGAGATAGGCGACGTTTCGGGTCGAGACCCTTCTAGAGATTACTTTGTATTTGTGTACGGTGAAGATAAGGCAGCATTCATCCAAATAGACTTAAAATGCTGGAGTAACTCAGTGGGACAGGCAACGTCGCTGGAGAGAAGGAATGGGTGACTATAGGTGCAGGAGTAGGCCATTCGGCCCTTCGAGCCAGCACCGCCATTCAATGTGATCATGGCTGATCATCCACAATCTGTACCCCGTTCCTGCCTTCTCCCCATATCCCCTGACTGCTATTTTTAAGAGCCCTATCTAGTTCTCTCTTGAAAGCATCCAGAGAACCTGCCTCCACCGCCCTCTGAGGTGACGTTTCGGGTCGAGACCCTTCTTCAAACTGAAGTGTGAGTTTCACCAGCATTTTGTGTCTATCTTCGAATAAACCAGCAACTGCAGTTCTTTCCTATACATTAATCCATGTACTTTGTGTTTAACTCCAAGAAGAGCCCTGAAGTTGAATCTAATGATTGTTTCAAACCTGCAATGTGAAACCAGACTGAAGCTGGACTTGGAAGCTGTTCAGGCGTGGAACGAATCAATCAGATGTCTGCCTTTCATCCTTTGTTAGGGTTGGAGTTAGGGTTTGGGTTTCCTCCCGCGCTCCAAAGGCGCACAGGCATGTATAAATTGTCCCTTGTGTGTGTGGGATCGCTGGTCGCAGGCTGGGTCCACAAATGGCATTGGGGAAAGTGGGGGGGGGGGGGGGGGGGGGTGGAGAATAGAGGAATAAGGGTATGCAAGGGGAGGGGGGAGTGGAGAAGGGGGAGAAGAGTGGATGGGAGTGGAGAAGGAGGGATGGAGGCAGGAGGGGGGAAGGGGAGAGATGAGTTCAGTCTACACTCATTGAATCCATGCCAGTGAAAAGTTATAGAGACGGTGATCGGATCTGGAAACAGACCAATATCTCTATAAATAAAACTGAACGACTCAGACATCTTTTCATTTGCACAATTGATTTTATTGTATTAATTTTAATATATTAATGCTTAAAATCCTTGTATTGAAGAATATTTCACAGCCTCAACCCTGATCGGGCGTCACCCACAGGGCAGCATACGTCAGCGTGTATGACAGGCAACTTTGACGGTTTTACGGGCATCAGTCACTGACGCTCTGCCGTTGCTCAAATGTTGCGCAAGTGGGACAGGCCGTTTACACCGCTGTTCAAATGAAGCGCAGGAAAAGAGAGATGCTTCCCCCTGATTGATTGTACGGGACACACATGAAAGCTTAATTTGGTTTCTACTGTGTATGTGTCCAATAGAGAAGATTGTTCCTAAAGGTCCCGTCCCACTTGGGCGTCATTCAAGCGTCATTTACGCGACATCTTAAAAACTGATTGGCACGTCGTGACGCGCGCATGGCACGTGGTGGCGTATGCAGTGATGCGCGATAACGTGCGGCCCCTCAGGATTTTAGAATGCTCAAAATCCTCGCTCGCCACCTGCGTGACGTATCCCTTGCACACGCTGACGTACTGATGGCGTACGTTGACGTACCGACGGCGTACGTGTAGCGTGTGGTGACGCAGGAACATTGCCTATGGTAATTTATTATGCGCCCCCGTGCATCAACATCCGTAACCATGCGCCGCCCGTGCACCGTCGGCGCGCCATTTGCGTGTCATTTGAGCGCCGCACCACGTGACCACCCGGGTATAAAGCACGCGTAGTTTTGACATTTTTCCACTGGGAAACTCCTTGCCACGGAGATCGGACTAAGTACGAACGACATCGCAAATGGCTCCCAAAAGAAGCAGGGCCCTGAAGAGCACTTGACGCACGACTGTTGTACTGCTAGACGATATTCACGTGACAGTTGCGTGACAGTCACTACCGGCCTGTCACGTATAATGACGCGCAAATGACGCCCAAGTGGGACAGGCCCCTAATTCACCACTCAGTATTTCCTAGTGGAAATATCACACTGCTTTCCTGGAATCATATTAAAAAAAGTGATAAAAGCATAACATTGGATAGATTAAAGTGGCCTTGCCTCTGAATTCCCTCTGATTATAGAACGCTTTTGTCTTGGTGGAAACAGAACTCTACCTAACGTCCCAAACTGCTCTCATTATATAGCAATGTTACAAAATTTTGAAATTTAAAAAATCAAGTCTGCAATTTATCCCATCAGATATAGCATGAAAAGAAGTTTAATTTGACACCTAATTCACTTTCATATCTTCAGTATTAAAAAAGTTATGGCCTTTTTCATACTCGGAAATTAGCATCTTGTTCCCCATTGCCTTTCCATTGACTTAACACGAAAGTGATCGAGGACAGTCAAAAGCCTATAACTTTCTTAAAAATTAAGAGAATTCAATGAAATGTTCAGTTATCACAGATTGAGGCATTCTGAAGCAAACATGAAACAATATTACTTGGATGACCTGAAATTAAAGCATATAATTAGTTAGTTACCCAATTGGAGCTAATTACAAAATTCAATTACTAGATCTAAACATCTATCCATTTCATAAGAAAATATTAACTTTTTTTTTAAAAGCCTAAGTGTCCAAATAACATTCACACAAGAATTCACAATATAACATGATTTTTAAATCTCATTGTCAATAATTTATAGGCCAAATTGAAGGAAATTTGTGTTTAATGCCTGTAAATTAATGGGCATTTTAAACAGCTTGCGAGTGGGATTTTCTGGAACGCGATGTATTGGAACGTTGCGGTTGCGGTGAATTTAAACCCAATATCGGCAGGAAAAATACTGCCGGTTCATATGGGGATTAAATCACCGTTTCGCAACATTAAATATTGATTATATATTATATTATAGATTGAAGCATTCTGAAACAATATAAACATTTTTTAATTGCCTAAGTGTCAAAATAACATTCACACAATAATTCACAATATAACATGATTTTTAAATCTCATTTTCATGAATTTATAGGCCAAATGGAACGAATTTAGTGTTTATTTCCTGTAAATTAATGGCCATTTAAATCAACTTGCGAGTGGGTTTTAGTGGAATGCGGAGGATTAGAACTTTGCGGTTTGCGGTGCAGTCGGCAGGAAAAATACTGCCGGTTCATCCATTTTATTTGTCCCCATTTCGCAACATGAAAATGTGATTAAAGGCTTCCTAAAAACCACGTTTTAATGTAAAAATAAACTGTGTACTTTATTTTCTCCCCTACGTAAAATCCTTCCCGTTGTCGGCGCTCACGGCTTCAGAAGATGATTTTTAAATTACTCTCGCTAATAAATAATCTAGCGTAATTTAAAAATACCTTCATGAATGAAATGTCGGAGCGATTTTTCTTCAGCAACGAAATCCCCTAACATGGATCGATTTGCCCTGTCTGTGGAAACACGGCACTTTAAACCCGCCCCCCTCTGAAAGGCGCCAAAGTCATGCACACGGGGAGCGGCAGAACTGCAGCGCTGCTCAAGGTAAGTTTTGTAACATACCTAAACATACCTACATTATAACAGACCATCGAGTGTCTGCAAGCTTCCTCATTGCTCCCTGTCATTATTGACTAATTATACCTAAAACCAAATGTTGAACGATTTTTGCAGGCACTATCACAATGTGTAAGTAGCAGTTGGACAGGTACATGGTAGGACAGGTTTGGAGGGATATGGCCCAAATGCTGGCAGGTGGGACTAGTGTAGTTGGGACATGATGATCAGCGTGGGCAAGTTGGGTCAAAGGGCCTGTTTCCATGCTGCATGACTTGATGGCTCTAAATCAAAATCATTGCACATTCTGGAAAGCTGAAGGAAGAATGTAAGAAATGTTGGAAAGGGTCAAGTTGAAGACTTCATCAGACTTGCGATATGCAGGTAATGGGGGGACATGGGTCACATGCAGGCAGAGGGAATTATTTTAACCTGGCACCATGTTCGACATGGACGTTGTGGGCTGAAGGGCCTGATGCTATGTTGTATTGTACTGCGTGGCACGTTTGGGGTGGTACAGTGGCATTGCACTTAGTACCGCTCGCTACCCAAAGCCCTCCAGAGACCTGGGTTCAATCCTGATATTGGGTGCTGCCTGGTGAAGACTTGGGAGGTAAGCAGCAATGAGTTGGGTTTGACACCATTGAGGACCATGATTCCACAGGGTGGCAGCAGAAGAATGTAATCAAATAGGTACGAAGATGTGGAGGTGGTATGGTGGAGCAGCTGTGGAGTGGGTGCCTTGCAGGGCCAGAGACCCAGATTACATCCTAACTACGAGTACTGTCTGAACGGAGTTTGTGTGTTCTCCCCATTTTCTCCAGGATCTTCAGTTTCCACCATCACTCCAAAGACGGACTGGCTAATTGTCTCTGTAAAGTTGTAAACTGTCCCTAGTTCGTGTCTGGTAGCGTTAATATACAGGGATCACTGGTCGGCACGATCTCAGCGGGCCAAAAGACCTGTATCTCGAACCTAAACTAGACTACGTGGCGAGAGGGATCCTTGATTGTCTCAGCAGCTAGTGCAGTGTGTTGTGAGCACGATGCATTTACAACCCGCATGCTCGCTGCATTGGGCTAATGAAGTTCAGGCACACAAAGTGACCTCAGAGCACCAGTCCATGTTCACTATTTTTGTGGTCAATGAGTCACAGTACATCGGTGGCACAGGCAAGGTCAGCAGTTGTTACCCACTGTTAATTATCTTCATGGACCATTTCAGAGTAGGATTAAGGGTCACAAAAACATAGCTGTGGGTCAGGTATGTGCAGAGATTAGACAAGTTAAGGCCAACAGGTCCCTGGGAGCTAGGTGTCTATATTTACGGCCATCACTTGACCTTGAGGTCAAACTAGCATTTTAAACTCAGAACCTATTTAAGGAAGTGAATTTACAGTAATTGCCCCAGTTCCCAAGGTCAAACTGCTTGGATTACGAACTCACTAATATGACCACTTTGCTTCTGCATCCCATGCGTTTAAGAAAAGTGTTGCTGGAACTGTGTAGGTTGTTGATTATTATTGTAGATTAATAGATTTTTAAAATTATTATTGGGTGTGTAAGAATGGAGTGGCTGGGCTTGTACACTCTGGAGTTTAGAAGGATAAGAGGGGATCTCATTGAAACATATAAGGTTGTTAAGGTCTTGAACACACTAGAGGCAGGAAACGTGTTCCCAATGTTGGGAGAGTCCAGATCCAGGGGCCACACAGTTTAAGAATAAGGGGTTACCCATTTAGAACGGAGACGAGGAAACACTTTTTCTCACAGAGAGTGGTGAGTCTGTGGAATTCTCTGCCTCAGTGGGCGGTGGAGGCAGGTTCTCTGGATGCTTTCTAGAGAGAGCTAGATAGGGCTCTTAAAAATAGCGGAGTCAGGGGATATGGGGAGAAGGCAGGAACGGGGTACTGATTGGGGATGATCAGCCATGATCACATTGATCAAATGGCCTACTAATGCGCCCATTGTGTATTGTCTATTGTGTGATTATAGATTAATAAATAGATTATTAGATACAAGAAAAAATATTGTCCTTCTCTCCAAAGATGCTGCCTGTCACGCTGAGTTACTCCAGCATTTTGTGTCTACTCTAACAGTGTCTCAAAGATTGACTGTTCTTCCACAAAAAAAGACTTGAGGTTATGAGGGACAAACACCATAGGCAAATCTCCTCCAATTTATGCACCATCCTGACATGGAAACGTACCCTAGTCCTTTATCACTGAGCCTAATTCATATAACTCCAACCAAGACACTGTTGTGGGCATCTTCTCTCGAAGGACTGCAGCTGTTCGAGGCTGTGGCTCACCACTAACTTCTCTAGGGCAACTAGACCCAGTGGCCCAGTGGTAGAGTTGCTGCCTTCCAGCGACAGAGACCCTGGTTCGATCCTGACTACATAGAAACATAGAAAATAGGTGCGGGAGCAGGCCATTCGGCCCTTTGAGCCAGCACCGCCATTCATTGTGATCATGGCTGATCGTCCCCAATCAATAACCCGTTCCTGCCTTCTCCCCATATCCCTTGATTCCACTAGACCCTAGAGCTCTATCTCTAACTCTCTCTTAAATCCATCCAGTGATTTGGCCTCCACTGCCCTCTGTGGCAGGGAATTCCACAAAATCACAACTCACTTGGTGAAAAGGTTTTTTCTCACCTCAGTCATTATTGGCCTCCCCTTTATTCTAAGACTGTGGCCCCTGGCTCTGGACTCGCCCAACATTGGGAACATTCTCCCTGCATCTTGCTTGTCCAGTCCTTTTATAATTTTATATGTTTCTGCCCCCACACCCCCCTCATCCTTCTAAACTCCATTGAATACAAGCTTAGTCTTTTCAATCTTTCCTCGTATGACAGTCCTGCCATTCCAGGGATCAATCTCGTGAACCTGCACTGCACTGCCTCAACCACAAGGATGTCCTTCATCAAATTAGGAGACCAAATTAGGAGACCAGACTACGGGTGCTATCCAAACGGAGTTTGTACGTTCTTCCCGTGACCACGTGGGCTTTCTCCAGGTGCTCCGGGTTCCTCCTCACATTCCAAAGACGTGCGGGTTCAGGTTAATTGACTTCTTTAGAATTGCCCCTTGTGTGTAGGATAGATACTGATGCACATAAGTGATCATTGACCATCACGGACACAGTGGGATGAAGGGCACTTTTCCATGCTTTATCTCTAAACCTACGGCTGGAGAGGAAATCATGGCCTGCAAATACTTACTCAAAGAATATAAAGGGAATGTGAAGTGTTCAGGGTTCATTACATGGTTGTGGAATGTGGAATTAGCCGAAAGTTGGCCTTCATAACAAGATTATTTTAGTACATGAGTAAAGAGGTTCTTCTGCAGTTGTATAGGGCTCTGGTGAGACCACATCTGAAGTATTGTGTACAGTTTTGGTCTCCTAATTTGAGGAAGGACATCCTTGTGATTGAGGCAGTGCAGCGTAGGTTCACAAGATTGATCCCTGGGATGGCAGGACTGTCATATGATGAAAGGTTGAAAAGACTAGGCTTGTATTCACTGGAGTTTAGAAGGATGAGGGGAGATCTTATAGAAACATATAAATTTATAAAAGGACTGGACACGCTAGATGCAGGAAAAATGTTCCCAATGTTGGGTGAGTCCAGAACCAGGGGGCCACAGCCTTAGAATAAAGGGGAGGTCATTTAAGACTGAGATGAGAGAATACTTTTTTACTGAGAGAGCTGTGAATTGTGGAGGCCAAATCACTGGATGGATTTAAGAGAGAGTTGGATAGAGCTCTAGGGGCTAGTGGAGTCAAAGGGTATGGGGAGAAGGCAGGCACGGGTTATTGGTAGCGGACGATCAGCCATGATCACAGTGAATAGCGGTGCTGGCTCGAAGGGCTGAATGACCTCCTCCTGCACCTATTTTCTATGTTCCTATGTACGTGAAGAAAATTGAGATGAAAGGCTCTGGAGGCAATATGAGAAGGTTATTGATGAGGTTTAATGGTGAGAAGATGGGCAGAGACGGATTTTATTGCCGTTAATTATGTATAGGGTTGAAATACAATGCCTGTGGTTTTTCAGTCAATACAAGTTTATTTATTGATGGCAGAGAGGCACAGTGAGTATCTCTGCTGCTTCCCAACTCCAGCAGCCTGACCTTTGCTTCATGTGTGAAGTTTGCACCTTCTCCCCGTGTGGGTTTCCTCCGGGTGCTCCGGTTTCCCACCACATCTCAAAGACATAGGTTCATAAGTGATAGGAGCAGAATTGGGCCGTTCGGCCCTTCAAGCCTATTCCGCCATTCAATCGTGGCTGATCTATCTCTCCCTCTTGACCCCATTCTCTTGCCTTCTCTCCGTTACCCCTGATATGTGGCTAATTGGCTTCCACAAATTGCCTCTGTGGATGAGTGGAGGGGGGAGTTGGTGGGAAAGTGGGGTAAATAATATAGTTGGCTAGTGTGGGCCGAAGGGCCTGTATTTGTGCTGTATGGAACAGGGCTTGGCTGATTTCCATTTGCAACTGTACATTGTTAAGTACTGTTGAGGAAGACAATTTGAAAGGTCAAATGGAAAAATATTCAATTCTCAACGTAAGTCTGCTGTGCCCATTCTCCTTAAAAAAAACCCAGCAGTGCACAGTAAACTGTTCAACAAGTGGGATCATTGAAAGGAAGTCCAAAAAAGAGGACAAACCATATTCCTTGGATGTTGCAAAACATGCTTGGCTAATAATGTATGATTCTGATTATGTATCTGTACACTGTAAATGGCCCGGTTGTAATCATGTATTGTCTTTTCGCTGACCGGAAAGCATGCAACAAACGTTTTTCACTGTATCTTGGTACATGTGACAATAAACTGAACTAAAATGGGACTAGCGTAGGTAGGCACCTTGACTAGCATGAACAGGTTGGGCTGAAGGGCTGTTTCCATGCTGTTTAACTAAGACTCAGGGGAGGAGGGGGAATGAATTCCATTGGAATTGTGGTTGTTGAGTCTCATCTCCGACTTTTTTTTGGCACTAGTCTTCATTCAAGAGTTGCTTAAATTTAACATCAGTGACCAGCTTAATGCCAGTTGCTGAGTCAATATATTGACAGTAGTGAAGTCGACCGTTTTATCAACAATCAGGACTTCTTTCGGCCACAAAAGCTGGTGTCTATCAGACACGAGAAACCCTTTGTGTTGGCATTCCCATTGCACCTTTCTCAGTGTTCCTAAATGCATTGATCCGGAGATACAATTGAAATCTGTTGGGAATTATCTGGCTTAGAAATGTACATGTTACCATTTATATGGTATCTCTCGTGGAGCAAACATATTTCCAAGAGGTTTCACAGGAGAGTTGTCAATAGAGGTCAACAAGCAGAACCCTGGATATATTGGGGAAGACAATCAAATTCCTGGTCAAAGAGTATAGTTTTTAGTCTAGTTTAGAGATACAGCGCAGGAACAGGCCCTTCATCCCACCGACTCCGCGCCGACCAGCGATCCCCGCACACCAACACTATCCCACAGGCTAGGGACAATTTACAATTTTTTACCAAGCCAATTAGCCCACAAACCTGTACGTCTTTGGAGTGTGGGAGGAAACCAATCTCGGACAAAACCCACGCAGGTCACGTGGGGGACATACAAACTCTGTCCAGACAGCACCCGTAGTCAGGATCGCACCCAGGTCTCTGGCGCTGTCAGGCAGCAACTGTACCACTGAGCCACCGTGCCTCCAAAGAGATGGGAATTATTGAGAGGGTCTCACTGTTGATAGCAGGTGGAGAGATTAGTGAAAGGGAATTTCAAAGCTGACGGCCTCCACAATTGAAATGAAAACGATAGTGGAGAGAGAATTTGAGGAAGAGTCCAGACTCTCCGGTCTTCGTGGCTTCCAATTGTCTGTTGCGTGTGGCCGTTGAGTCTTCATTCTCGGCAGATAACCAGGGATTGGGATGAATGCAGGTTAATGCTCAAGATAGTTGGCAGCATCAATGTTGATTGTCTCTTAAAGTGGTTTTACGAAACTTTCCTTGAATGTGTGCAGCGGTAAGAGACTGCATTACACTGAAAAAAATAACTGCACCAAAAAAATCTGCTTTGGAATATCACAGACGTGCTACACCCCAAAGACCCTTTGGCACTTAATTGAGCGGGATTTGCGTATTCTGGCAGCCTCCTGTAGCACTTAAACACACTTAATACGGATACCCAAGCTATTAAACTAACTGTGGAGGTGGAGAAAAGTGGGGGTTGTTGGTTCAGACAATGGCTGAGTGGTTGCACTGTCTCACCCACACCCACCTGGATATACTGCCTCCAAAACAAGGTCATTGCCTGGTGGGTGAATGTAGGAGGTGGTGCCTTATCCATTCACTAGGATGAATGACATGCATTAATATTGTACCTTTGTTTGTTCTCGAGCATTTGCTCGAAGTGGATTCACGGTTGATATGCGGGAAACAGGGCAGCTGTTTGTAAAAAACATCATCCCAATCAAATATATTTCTCAATAGATCTCTCCTGCTCTTTCTGAAATAATGCATCTTTCATCTTTCTTAGCTTCCTTTGAGAACCTGCAGAATTTTGATTTTACATCTTCAGAATAGAGTGCAGTACACTCCTTCAATGTGTTGGAAGGGACTGCAGATGCTGGTTTGCACCGAAGATAGACACAAAAAACTAGAGAACTGCAACGACCAGGTTCAGGAATAGCTACTTCCCCACAGCCGTCAGGCTATTAAACTTGGCTCGGACAAAACTCCAAACATTAATACCCCTTTATCTGTTATTTGCACTTTATCAATTTATTTATTCATGTGTGTATTTAAGTATATAATGGTATATGGACACACTGATCTGTTTTGTAGTCAATGCCTACTCTCTTCTGTTGTGCTGAAGCAAAGAAAGAATTTCATTGTCCTGTCAAGGACACACGACAATAAACTTTTTTGACTTTGACTTGACTTTGAGTAACTCACCAGGACAGGCAGCATCTCTGGATAGAAGGCATGTGTGACGTTTTGGGTTGACCCACTACCCAGAGATGCTGCCTGTCCCGTTGAGTTAGTACTCCTTCAATACTGCATTGGACCATCAGTCAAGGTGTTTGTGCTCCAAGAATTGGAAGGGAGATGAACTCAGCATTTTTTTTACTTGAAAAGGCATAAAAATCTCTGGAGAACATGGATAGGTGACGTTTTGGGACAGGACCCTTCTTCCCTACGCAAAACGTCACCTATCCATGTTCTCCAGAGATGCTGCCGAGTTACTCCAGCAGTTTGTGTCCTTTTGTGTATTAACCAGCATCTGCAGTTCTTTGCTTCATAGAATCATAGAAAATAGGTGCAGGAGTAGGCCATTCGGCCCTTCGAGCCTGCACCGCCATTCAATATGATCATGGCTGATCATCCAACTCGATATGCTGTACCTGCCTTCTCTCTGTTTGACTTTTCTCCGTTTGACTCTCTCCATTTCAACCTTTTGACTTTTGCAAGGCTGCCACCCATAGAGATAAATCATTCATCACAAGTTGTACCATCTGAGGTCGGCTCAGAAGAAACTGGGACGTTTCAAAATCTTGCCTGGGCTTCTTAGTTTTTAAATCTAGAGATACATCGTGGAAGCAGACCCTTCGGCCCACCTAGTCCACACTAGGAACATCCCCGCACATGAACACTATCCTAGTCCCACTAGGGACATTTTACATTTGATACCAAGCCAATCAACCTACAAACCTGTACGTTTTTGGAGCGTGGAAGGAAACCAAACTTCTTGGAGAAAACCCAGGTGGTCATGGGCAGAACGTACACACACCCATAGTCAGGATCGAACCTAGCTGTCTGGCGCTGTAAGGCAGTAGCTCTACCGCTGCGACACCCTGCCGCCCTCTATGCACTCAATTTCTCAATGCACAAACCTAACCTATAAACGTTTGTAAAATATAAAATAAAACATTGCTTCCTTTTATTTGGTGAGCAAAAGCAGTATTACTGACTTGCACACCATGTTTGAATTCCTGCCATCATCAAGCCTATTTAGAGTTGACTGGTTTGATGTCACAGTGAAGGATGAACGACATCTGCATGTTGAAGGGAGACTATAGTGAAAGTCAACACTCAAAGAGCAAGCTCTTGCATTTCATAACTGTGTGTTTGTCAAGTTGGATGGAGATGATTTGACATGTTGTTGTATCGTCAGACAAAGGAACTTCCTTATTTTTTGGAGACGATTGCAAACTGAAAATGTGCACAGTTCTTTCATCACTGGAGTTGCGTTAACGTCTCTTTTTCTCAGTAGCTGTGAACCAAGACAATTGCAGACCTGTCTGAGCTCAGTGGGTGCGTGGGTGATTAAAGCAATTTGGAAGTCTACGGGGCTGCTTCCTGATCTGTTGTGACACATATCTCAGCCAAGACGATAATGATGATGCCAAGATGATGTATGCAAGAGAGAGTAATGCCCCTGTCCCACTTAGGAAACCTGAACGGAAACCTCTGGAGACTTTGCGCCCCACCCAAGGTTTCCGTGCGGTTCCCGGAGATTTTTGTCCTCCGGCAACCACCTTCAACTAGCATCGCAGCTGGCTTCGACTAAAAAATTGCCGATTTTTAAAACAGAAACCATTATGGAGACTGACAAAAACCTCCGGGAACCGCACAGAAACCTTGGGTGGGGCGCAGATTCTCCAGAGGTTTCCGTTCAGGTTTCCTAAGTGGGACAGGGGCATTAGATATACCTCTTTGGGCCAACGGAATCAAGGGATATGGGGAGAAAGCAGGAATGGGGTGCTGACTTTGGATGATCAGCCATGATCATATTGAATGGCGGTGCTAGCTCAAAGGACCGAATGGCCTACTCCTGCACCTATTTTATACATTTCTATGATATTTGAGGCTGGGAAATTTCAGTTTGAATTGGCTTCCCCTCATCCTCAAACTTCTCCACTACTGGTGGGGACAATGAAAGGATCATTGATTTGGTGATTCTAAGGTGTACACTACAGGATTGAGGGAATGTGCGATGCTCAATGGTCCAATATCTGCTAGATCAAGAGGATAGAAGCATAGAAAATAGGTGCAGGATTTGGCCCTTCGAGCCTGCACTGCCATTCAATATGATCATGGCTGATCATCCAACTGAGTATCCCTTACCTGCCTTCTCTCCATACCCCCTGATCCCTTTAGCCACATCTAACTCCCTCTTAAAAATAGCCAATGAACTGGCCTCAACTATCTTCTGTCGCAGAGAATTCCACAGATTCACCACTCTCTGTGTGAAAAACGTTTTTCTCATCTCGGTCCTGAAAGATTTCCCCCTTATCCTTAAACTGTGACCCCTTGTCCTGGACATTCCCAACATCAGGAACAATTTTCCTGCATCTAGCCTGTCCAACCCCTTAAGAATTTTGTACGTTTCTAGAAGATCCCCGCTCAATCTTCTAAATTCTAGCGAGTACAAGCCGAGTCTATCCAGTCTTTCTTCATATGGAAGTCCTGACATCCCAGGAATCAGTCTGGTGAACCTTCTGGGATGTCAGGACTTTCTGGGACAGGATGTGTGTAGGAAGGAACTGCAGATGCTAGTTTAAACCGAAGACAGACACAATGCTGGAGTAACTCAACGGGACAGGCAGCGTCTCCGGAGAGAAGGAATGGTTGACTTTTCTGGTCGAGACTCTTCTTCAGACTGAGAGTCAGGGGAGAGGGAGGGGGAGATACAGAGATAAGGAAGTGTAAGGTGTAAGAAAGAGACACCAAAGGGGTTGGAGATCAAGGGCAATGAAGAAGAGATCATTGTCAGCTGGGAAAAGGCAATGGAGATAAGGTGTAATCTGGGACAGTCGGACTGGTTGGAGAACTGGGAAGGGGAGGAATGGAGAGAGAGGGAAAGCAAGGGTTACTTGAAGTTACAGAAGTAAATATTCATATTGCAGGGGTGTAAGCTGCCTAACCGAAACGTCACCCGTTCCTTCTCTCCAGAGATGCTGCCTGTCCTGCTGAGTTACTCCAGCATTTTGTGTCTATCTTCAAGAGGATATGTGATGATCAATGGTCCAGTATCTTTCTACTGGATGATGGAAATGTGTGATGGTCAATGCTCCGGTATCTTTTGGGTTGGGATAATGTTTGTAGGTCAATGTGGACTAGTATCTGCTAGATCAAGAGAATGTGTGATGGACAATGATCCAGTATCTGCTGGATTGATGGTACTTGGGATGGTCAACCGTAGATTCTCAATCCATGAGTGAAGTTCATCACCAGATGGGACCCTCCTAGTGGTGCTCTGCATGCTCATTCAACCCACCCCCGCCCCCCCATCCACCAATGAGGGTTAGTGTGGGAACTTTGCCCTTACAAGTTTATCCCAACGCATAGCCCCAACTATGATTTTAGTTTCGGTTTAGTTTAGAGGTACAAAATGGAAATGGGCCCTTCGGCCCACCAAGTCCAAGCCGACCATCGATCACCCGCTCGCACTAGTTCTGTGTTATTCCAATTTCACATCCACTCCCAACAAGCAAGGAGAAATTTAGAGGGGTCTATCGAACCACAAACCCACACGTCGTTGTGATGTGCAAGGAAGCTGGAGAACTCGGAGGAAACCCACCTGGTCACCGGGAGAACACGCAAACTCCACACAGGTGGCACCAGAGGTCAGGATCAAACCCGAGTCTCTCGTGCTTTGTTGCAACTGTTTTACAATCTGTGTCATCGTGCTGTTGATGGTCTGCATTGATTTGGTGGGTCGATGGGTTTATTCATGTACCTCTCGATGAAATCAAAAATGTGTAACTCTAGTTCCTATATATTGACAAGGAGTCTGTACATTTAAAGCCTTACAGTGATGCCGCAGTGGAGTTACTGCCTTACGCCACCAGAGACTCGGGTTCGATCCTGACCACGGGTGCTGTCTGTACGGAGCTTGTATGTTCTCCCCGTGACCGCGTGACTGGGTTTTTTCTGGGTGCAAAGGTGTACATGTTTCATGAAATGTGTTTCCAATGCTGTAACTCAGGGGTTCGTCCCGTTTACCCCCTGACAACTTTTCGACAGTAAATTTACCCCCACCCTGTTTTGTTCAGTAATTTGATTTACACTTCTACCGTAATAAAGCAACCGACAAAGGGGACATTTTAAAATACTGTTTTTTAACAAATCCTGAGTCAACAAATTTACCCCCTGGGTGGGCAAAATCTACCTCCGGGGGGTACATTTACCCCAGCTTGGGACGATTTTTTCGGCGACTGCTGGCATCATTGACTGACGTATCAGGCCACCGAAAAATACTCGGCTTGATGCGGCATGGTGACGTATGACGCGACGGTGGCATGGCGTAATGACGTATGACGCACGGCGTTTTTTCAAGTGTCACAACATTTTTTTTGTCGCCGCTGGATTTTGAAACGTTCAAAATCTTTTGGCAACACTGATATAACGCCGGTAAAATCGACAAGTGGGACAGGCCCTTAAATGTAACTTTTTTGTTTCTTGGGTCACTTGTGGATTTCAATGTGTTTCAGGGAAGGGCATCTGACCTGGCCGCTAAGAGACTCGAAACCCCAGGCATTGTGGTCGACTTTTTACTGAGATCGACATTTAACTTTTGGCCTTGGGCAAATAACAAACTATCCCTGTCTCCTTGCAAGTCGATGCTTTCAGAAGTACAAAGGGAAAAATATAAAGCAGTTGAATAAAGCCTCCTTCAAAACAAAAGAGAACAAAAAGCTTCCAAGATCATTAGAAATGCCAAGCCTTGTCGTGTTCTTTAATGAAGTGATCCATATTGATGAAACACTTGATTAAATCATCGCGATTAAATAGGATGAATATCAACTTTGATGAATAACATTAATGAATAAAATATGTTGTTTCACTTGGAAGATTGGGAAGGTTTGGATCCATGTTCACTTTTTTATTTACATTTTTTTAATGTCCATAACTTGCTCAACAATATTAATATTCATTGGCTACTTTTCCCACCGTTTAATAGATTCAAGTGACTACTGTTGCCATGCTGAACTGGCCTGAAGAAGAACACAGTTTCTGCATGCAAATCAGTCTGCGCAGTAGTAATTTTAGTTTAGAGATGCAGCGTGGAAACAGGCCCTTCGGCCCACCGAGTCCGCGCCGGCCAGTAACTCCTGCACATTTACACTACCCTGCGCACACTAGGGACAATTTTACTTTTATACAATTATTCCAAGCCAATTAACCTACAAACCTGTACGTCTTGAGAGTGGGAGGAATTTGAAGATCACGGGGAAAACCCACGCAGGTCACGGGGAGAGCGTACAAACTCTGTACAGACAGCATCGAACCCAGGTCTCTGGTGCTGCAAGGCAGTAGCCCTACTGCTGTGCCACCATGCCTCCCACTATCATTTAATGTCATATAATATATAATTGAACATTATAGGTAGATACAAAATGCTGGAGTACAGGCAGCATCTCTGGACAGAAGGAATGGGTAACGTTTCAGGTCGAGACCCTTCTTCAGACTGATCTCCTCCTAATATAATTTATATTCTTGTATTGTGCTCCCACTTAAAAAATAATATTTCAGCTGCCCACAATAAGCTTTGCATTGTATTGCTGGCTGTATTGTTAACCATACGACCAATCTGTAGCGTTGAGTATCGTGGACCAGGAATGGATGTCACTTCGAGGACACCAGTTTCAGTAGGAACTGTAGAAAGCATTTTATCTGCGGTGATGCATCACGGTATGGTTCGGGAACAGCTCCATCCTCACACGTATCATCCTCCCAACCATAGCAGACAAGTTAGACACATTTACTGTATTTAAGAAAAGCCAAAGTTAAGATTAACAAGAAAAGTTACAAAAGAACACTCTGTAACTTAGTTGGCGCCCTTTACATAGCAACTCTTTGCATACTCTATATATGGTACGCAAAGCAATGAATTTCACTGTAATATGTCACACATGATAATAAAGATTTGTTCATTCACTCATTCACTCATTCACTCACTCATTCATTCATTCACTCATTCATTCACTCATTCACTCATTCACTCATTCACTCACTCATTCATTCATTCACTCATTCACTCATTCATTCACTCATTCACTCATTCATTCATTCACTCATTCACTCCCTCATTCATTCACTCATTCACTCATTCACTCACTCATGCATTCACTCATTCATTCACTCATTCATTCATTCACTCATTCACTCATTCACTCATTCAGTCACTCATTCATTCACTCATTCACTCATTCACTCACTCATTCACTCATTCATTCACTCACTCATTCACTCATTCATTCATTCACTCATTCACTCATTCAGTCACTCATTCATTCATTCATTCACTCATTCACTCATTCACTCATTCACTCACTCATTCACTCACTCATTATTTCACTCACTCATTCACTCATTCACTCATTCACTCACTCATTCATTCACTCATTCACTCATTCACTCACTCATTCACTCACTCATTCATTCACTCACTCATTCACTCATTCACTCACTCATTCACTCACTCATTCATTCACTCATTCACTCACTCATTCATTCACTCATTCACTCACTCATTCACTCACTCATTCATTCACTCACTCATTCACTCATTCACTCACTCATTCACTCATTCACTCACTCATTCATTCACTCATTCACTCATTCACTCACTCATTCACTCACTCATTCATTCACTCACTCATTCACTCACTCATTCCTCACTCATTCATTCACTCATTCACTCATTCACTCACTCATTCACTCACTCATTCACTCATTCATTCATTCAACCAACACAATTTTATGAGATATAAACCTGTGATAGATATGACCAATTCTGTGCATGAAGGGAAAGCACTGGATGTTCTACACATAGATTTCCAGAAGGCATTTGATAAGCCATATCAAAAGATATTTGCAGAACATTTTTATGGTGTAGGATGTAACATATAGACATGGATCGATACTTGGCTGGTTGCCTGGAAAAATTGAGCGCCCCAAATGAGTCTTATTTCTCGAGGGGGAGATGTAATGAAACGTGTTCCACGGGGTTTAGTGTTGGGGGCCACAACTTTTTATAAATTATATAAATCACTCGGATGATGGCTCCAGTAATGCATTTGCAAACTTTACTGCTGATGTTGGTGCCGCTGATGTCTGATTCGGAAAGCAAACTGTGAAGAGGATGTAAAGGGCCGGTCCCACCAGCATGTGCCTGCTTGCGGCTAGCGCGATCAAACCGGACGTGGAGGTCGCGCGGAGGTCGGGTGGGTGACGCGAAGTTGGAGCGAAGTCCACGGTAAGTTAGCAAGGATAGAGAGCGTCACGGAGGCACATAGAGAGGGTCACAGAGGCACACACACAGAGGGACACGGAGGCACGACGTTGAGGCGCTGCGTATGACGTCGAGGCGGCTGAGGGCCGACAAGCCGTTGCCGCGCGGAATTTTTGAACACAGTCAGTTTTTCGGAGCCCCGCGCGATGTCGGGACCAGCTCCGCTCAACTCCATACGGCTCCGCCGATCGAAGTGGGACCGGCCCCGCGAGGCCGTATGATGAAGCGACCGCGTTAGGTCGCGCTCGCCGCATGGAGTCGCATGCTGATGGGACAGGCCCTTAAGGAGACTAAAAAGGGGATATTGATATATTATGTGATAGGGTAAAGATCGTCAAAAGGAATATAGCGTGGCGGCACCTGATAGCAACCCAAGGTCACGACGAACCATCAGCTCTAGAGGGCGGTGTCTTGGTGGGGGAGGCTCGAGTCACGGGGTCGGTATCTGAGTTGTTACTTAAGGCCATGTCAGCTGAGGAGTGGGGAGCTGTATGCAGAAGAATAAACACGTCTAGAGCACACAACTTGTGTCCTACTAGTTTTTGGTTGGATCTCCTGCCACAATAGCTTGGGATAATTTGAAATTGTCATGAGAGGAATAGATCGGGTAGATGCACAGAGTCTCTTGCACAGAGTAGGGGAATCCAGAACCAGAGGACATAGGTTTAAGGTAGAAGGGGCAAGATTTAATGAGAATCCGAGGGGTAACTTTGTTATACAAAAGGTGGTGGGTGTATGGAACGGGCCGCCTGAGTAGGTAGTTGAGGCAGGGACTATTGCAAAGTTATAAAACAATTAGACAGGTACGTGGATAGGACGGGTTTAGAGGGATATTGGCCAAATGCAGGCATGTGGGGCAGGTTGGTCAGTGTGTGCAAGTTGGGCCTGTTTCCACACTGTGGGACTCTAGGATTCGATGGCTCTCTGTCCATTTTGGCAGGAAGAAAATAAACCAAGAAGCAAGCTCTCTAAATGACGAGAGATCGCAACGCTCTGAAACGCAGTGACATCTGGACATTCTAATACATAGTTGGCAAAAAAAAGCCAGAATTAAGTAATTAGCAAAGCTAACAATGTTATTGTTTATTGCCCAGGGGAGTCAATACAGAATTAGTGCGGCTATGCTTCATTTAAATTGGGCATTACTGCGTAGAGAAATTGTCTTGTTCCTTAAGGAAGAATGCAAATGCGTTGGAAGCAGTTCAAAGGTTTATTTGACTAATACTCGGAATGGGCAGCTTGGTTTATGAGGGAAGATTGGACAGGCAAAACTTGCATGTGCCAGAGTTTAGAAGAATGAGGGTAGACTCGATTGAAACATATAAGCCTTAAGATGGCTTGTCAGGGTGAATGTGGAGAGGATTTATCCTCCAGGGAGAATCTAAAACCAGGTTGTCATTGCATTAAAATTATGATTTCCCATTTTGGACAATGGAAGTAGAAAAAATAAAATGCTGGAGGAAGGAACTCAATGGGCCTGGTGGCGTTCGTGGAGTAAGGGACAGCTAACAACTGGATAGGATTTGGAGGGATATGGCCAAATGTAGGCAGGTGGGACTAGTGCAGATGGGATATGTTGGTCTGTGAGGGCAAGTTGGGCAGAAGGGCTTGTTTCCACACTGTGTCACTCAAGTGCTGGAGGAACTGCTAATTAGTTTGAGGAAAGTTCCCATCCTGAAATGACAATAGACAATAGACAATAGACAATGGACAATAAGTAAGTAAGTAAGTTTTATTGGCCAAGTATTCACATACAAGGAATTTTCTTTGGTGCTCCGCCCACAAGTAACAACATGACGTACAGTGACAGTTACGAATGACTCAGAAAACACTAAACATTAATAATAATGAAACATTAATGATAAAACACCATTGATCAAGCATGTGAACCAACAAAATACCAGATCAAAGGGAGGCTACAGATTTTTGGCTGTTGCGTAGAGCAACTACTCGTGGATCAAAACTGTTTTTATGTCTGGCTGTGGCAGCTTTGACAGTCCGGAGTCGCCTTCCAGAGGGAAGTGATTCAAAGAGTTTGTGGCCAGGGTGAGAGGTGTCAGAGATGATCTTACCCGCTCGCTTCCTGGCCCTTGCAGTGTACAGTTCATCAATGGAGGGAAGGTTACAGCCAATTAAGGGCCGAGAAGGCCTGTTTCCGTGCTGTAATTGTTATATGGTTATATGGTTATATGGTTATATGGTTATAACCTTTCAATAGGGGGTACACAAAAGGCTGGAGAAACTCAGCGGGTGCAGCAGCATCTAAGGAGCGAAGGGGATAGGCGACGTTTCGGGTCGAGACCCTTCTTCAGACTCTTCTCCTTCTCCTTCGCTCCTTAGATGCTGCTGCACCCGCTGAGTTTCTCCAGCCTTTTGTGTACCCTCGATTCTCCAGCATCTGCAGTTCCTTCTTTAAAACCTTTCAATAGGTGCAGGAGTAGGCCATTCGGCCCTTCGAGCCAGCACCGCCATTCAATGTGATCATGGCTGATCATCCCCAATCAGTACCCCGTTCCTGCCTTCTCCCCATATCTCCTGACTCCGCTATGTTTAAGAGCCCTATCTAGCTCTCTCTTGAAAGCATCCACCGCACTCTGAGGCAGAGAATTCCACAGACTCACCACTCTCTGTGAGAAAAAGTGTTTCCTCGTCTCCGTTCTAAATGGCTTACTCCTTATTCTTGTTCTGTGGCTCCTGATATTTTTAAGACCCATATCTAGCTCTCTCTTGAAAGTATCCAGAGAACCTGCCTCCACCGCCCTCTGAGGCAGAGAATTCCACAGACTCACCACTCTCTGTGAGAAAAAGTGTTCTGTTCATTGTTCTGTTCGTGAACGTTGTCCGTTCATTCCCTCTACAGATGCTGCCTGACCAGCTGAGTTCCTCCGACACGTTGCTTTGTGCAGTTTCTTTTATCTCTATCAGACATTTGAGCTGAACTTTTCTCTCTCTCCGCACAATACAAGCCTATGCAAACTTCTTTCCGCCAAAGATGATCGAAAGAATATTTGAATATTTTTAGGACGAGGGTAAATAAATTCTTGAGAAGAACGAGCCGATCTGTTTGAAAAATAACCGCCTGCAAGGTCGGCAGGGCCGTGCAGCGGTAGAGGTGCTGCCTTAAAGCCCAAAAAACCCGGGTTCGACACTGACTGTCTGTACATTCTCCTCGTGACTTCTGGCGGTTTTCATTGGGGGGGGGGGGGGGCTCCAGCTTCCTCACACACTCCAAAAACATACGGGTTTGTAGGTTAATCGGCTTAGTCTAATTGTAAATTGTCCCTGGTGGGTGTAGGTCAGTGTTAGTCCCCGTGGATTGTCACCTTGGCGTGGTGGAGAAGCTTGTGTGGTCCTGAGATCCTGAGAGCTATGCTCCTGGTAGGGCCACCCATGGCGGTAAGTCGAGGCGGAGATCTCTAACAAAGAGCAATCCAACCAAGACCTCAACGGTGGAACAGGCGGAGGACGATGGCTGACCTTAGTGGAGCGTCACAACGGCTGGGAAGGCGGATGAAGGCTGCAGCAGAAAAGGGTCTCCGGTCGTCTTGGACTCCATGCCACTGGATCCTGACCGGTTGTGCATTATACTTCCCCCCCAACGGTTCCCCCACTCTGGGTCCCCACTGTCCTTTAGAAACATAGAAACATAGGAACATAGAAAATAGTTGCAGGAGTAAGCCATTCAGCCCTTCGAGCCTGCACTGTCATTCAATATGATCATGGCTGATCATTCAACTCAGTATCCTGTACCTGCCTTCTCTCCATACCCCCTGATCCCTTTAGCCACAAGGGCCACATCTAACTCCTTCTTAAATATAGCCAATGAACTGGCCTCAACTACCTTCTGTGGCAGAAAATTGCACAGATTCACCACTCTCTGTGTGAAATATGTTTTTCTCATCTCGGTCCTAATAGACTGCCCCCTTATCCTTAAACTGACCTTTGTTCTACCTCCCTCCTTATTGTCCAATGTTCTTCCCCCTCTTTCAATGCTCATACCAATGGGTTGTAAGCTGCCTGACCCACTGAGTTACTCCAGCCCTTTGGGCCTCATGTAGTATGTTTATTTGTGAGAAAGAACTGCAGATGTTGGATAAAATCGAAGGCAGACACAAAATGCTGGAATAACTCAGCGGGTGAGGCAGCATCTATGGAGAGAAGGAATGGATGATCATTTTTTGCTCTAGCCCAGGGGTGGGCTACCTACGGCCTGAAGGCCGCATGTGGCCTTCTAGGCCATTAAATGAGGCCCTCTGAATGAATCCAAATTTTGTAGAACAAAACTCTTTCATTTTTATTTAAGAAGAAACTGCAGATGCTGGAAAATCGAAGGTAGACAAAAATGCTGGAGAAACTCAGCGGGTGAGGTCTGAAGAAGGGTCTCGACCCGAAACACCGCCTATTTCCTTCGCTCCATAGATGCTGCCTCACCCGCTGAGTTTCTCCAGCATTTTTGTCTACCTTTTATTTATATTAATTAAGGGACAGAAGTTTAGGGGTAACATGAGGGGGAACTTCTTTACTCAGAGAGTGGTGGCTGTGTGGAATGATCTTCCAGCAGAAGTGGGGGAGGCAGGATCGATTTTAACATTTAAAAGTAAAGTGGATAGGTATATGGACGGGAAGGGAATGGAGGGGTATGGTCTGAGTGCAGGTAGATGGGACTAGGGGAAAATAAATGGTCGGGTCAGACTGGAAGGACCAAGAAGGCCTGTTTCCGTGCTGTAATTATTATATGGTTATATGATTAATATTTTTATTTTTGTTCGTCTTATTATTGTTTAATAATGTTTTTAAGAAGGAACTGCTGATGCTGGAAAGACTCAGCGGATGCAGCAGCATCTATGGAGCGAAGGAAATAGGCAACGTTCAACGAAATAATCCTCCCCGACTGACGGGCACTATTAAAACATTAGTAAGTCATGAGGGCTATTTTAGGAAAATAATGTACATTTTGAAGAATATCTAATTGGATGCGGCCTTATTAGATAACAACATAAAGGTCCTGTCCTACAAGCATGCAACTCTATGCGATGAACGCGATCAAACTAGAAGCGGGGGCCGCGCGGAGGTCGGGTGATCCCTGTACAGGGCCGTTCCCACCAGCATGCTCCTGCATGCGGCAAGCACGACCAAACCGGCAGCAGGGGTCGCGCGGTGGTCGGGTGAGTGGCGCAACGCGGCGCAAAGTGAGGCGAACTTGGAGCGAAGTCTAAGGTAAGTTCGCCAGGACAGAGAGGGGCACACAGAGAGGGGCACAGAGGCACACACACACACAGGGCCACGGAGCCACACACATAGAGGGTCACGGAGGCACCTACAGATAGGTTCACGGAGGCACGATGTCGGGGCGGTATGTAATGCGTCGAGGTGACTGTGAGCCGACAAGCCGTTGCCGCGCGGAATTTTTGAACATAGTCAGTTTTTCGGAGCCCCGCGCGATGTCGGGACGAACTCCGCACAATTCCGCACGGCTCTGGCAATCGAAGTGGGACCGGCCCCGCGACACCGGACGGCTCAAGCGACAACGTTAGGTCGCGCTCATCGCACAGAGTTGCATGCTGGTGGGACAGGCCCTTAACTTAATGCGGCATTCCAACATGAAAGGTTTCCCCAACCATGCTCTAGCCCTTGAAGGACATTAAGGGCCTCTCCCACATGGCGATTTTATTTGGTGACTGCCGGCGTCATATCAGTGTCGGCAAAAGATTTGGAACATTTCAAAATCCAGCGGCAACAAAAAAAATGTTGCGACACTAGAGGAAACATTGCGCGTCAATATGTCATCACACCGCAACGTTTTCGGTGACCTGTTACTTCAGTCAATGATGCTGGCAGTCGCCGAAAAATATCGGCAAGTGGGACAGGCTCACCTCATCTACTGCATCCGTTGCTCCAGATGCCAGCTGATCTACATCGGTGAGACCAAGCGGAGGCTGGGCGATCGTTTCGCCGAACACCTCCGCTCGGTCCGCAATAACCAACCCGACCTCCCGGTGGCTCAGCACTTCAACTCCCCCTCCCACTGCGTATCTGACCTCTCGGTCCTGGGCCTCCTCCACGGCCAGAGTGAGCAACACCGCAAGTTGGAGGAACAGCACCTCATATTCCGCTTAGGGAGTCTGCATCCTCTGGGCTTAAACATTGAATTTTCTCAATTCTGTTAACCCAGACTGCCTCCCCCCCACCTCTCCCTCAGCCCTCTGGCCCTGACATTCCTTCTCCATCTCCCCCCCCCCCCCCCCAGTCGCACTAGCTTCTCATTTTCACACCACAAACAGCTTACAATGGCCTGCTTCCTTTATCACCAATGCTTTTTTGCATATCTTTCACTCATTGTTCCTTATCTCTCCACATCACTGTTTATATCTCTCGTTTCCCTGATCCCTGACCAGTCTGAAGAAGGGTCTCGACCCGAAACGTCGCCTATCTCCTTCGCTCCTTAGATGCTGCTGCACCCGCTGAGTTTCTCCAGCTTTTTGTGTAACCCTCGATTCTCCAGCATCTGCAGTTCCTTCTTTAACCCTTTAGGAAAGCGGCTGCTGACTGCTTCTGAAGCATGCGTACTGTAGTTCCCCACTCTGAGGCAGGCACCCTGTTGAGACTAAAGAGCTGTCGCCACAAATGTTCAATGATTATTTTTACATTTTTCTAATGGCCCAGACGATGTGAAATTAGCACTTGGGTTATTGCAAGCTGAAGCCATCCACACGTTCTAGTCTCCTGCTGTTTGCGCCCTATTTGTTTTCTGACTGCTTTTAATTTAGTCAAGCGAAGAGAAAGACAACCCCACTCTAAATGTGAGCATCTGCTCTTTTTCCATCTCTGTTTGGTTGATGAATGCTTTGTCCTTTCCTTCCCTGCTGCTTACCTGACTGTATTAAGCAAAGATCATATAGAGAGCAAGATAGACCACTCGACGAAAAAGACGTAGTACGGTCATGGGCAGGATCGTGGGTAATTTCTGGCCCCATTTCCGTAACCGGTTTCCGTCTCCGCACCAAAGATCCCTTGGGATAATAGCGCGGAGACGGAATCCGGTTACGGAAACATCCTCGTAAAAATAAAAGTTATTTGGTGAAAATCTTCTCCTCATTTTCAGAATTTTAACTTATTAACACAAACTGTTCCCCCGCAACGTTGATTACACTGCGGGCCGGGTCGGGTCGGGTCCGGTCACGGAAATGGATGAGAAAAAAGCCCGCGTTCCATTCCGTTGCGAACTACACGTCAGCCCATTGCATTTATCAGGAGTGGTCTATCTTGCTCCGCTATAGGATCTTTGGTATTGAGATTTAAATCAGGTCCCAATAGGGTGGGAGGTTGCAACCTGCAAACGGTTCGCCCTGTTTCGACGAATGCAATCAACCCAGCATGCACAATCAAATAAGATCAAATAGAACAAGTTGTTCTACAACTTTAGCCTGTGCACGCCATATGCAAGATGAACACTGGTCCAAATCCTAGAGGACGGCACTGAGGCGCAGCGGTAGAGTTGCTGCCTCGCAGCGCCAGAGACCTGGCTTCAGAACTGGCTACATGTCCTGTCTGTGCGGAGTTTGTACGTTCTCCCTGTGACCACGTACGTTTTCTCCTACTCTCCAAAGGCCTACAGGTTTGTGGGTTAATTGGCTTTGGTATAAATGTAAATTGTCCCCAGTGTGTGTAGGATTGTGTTAGTATACGAGGATCGCTGGTCGGTGCAGACTCAGTGGTCTGAAGGGCCTTGGGGTAGCCATTTGACAATCCCTGATCAGTACAAAGTTCACAGAAATAGTCCACAGAGACTGCATGCAACAGTCGTTGGGTCTTGACACCATTATCAAAGTCCAGTCCGGTCTGTGCGCTCGGACTCCTGGAACGGCAGCTGATTCACGCGAGCCCTAAGCTGCCACATGGCCTCCATCCATCGCCTCCATCCGGATTATCCAGTGGACCGTGGTCCCTCTCCTCACCCATGGGGTCCCCTTCAGCTGACCTTGAGGTCTGAAGAAGGGTTTCCCTATTTCCGTCGCTCCATAGATGCTGCCTCACCTGCTGAGTTTCTGCAGCATTTTTATCTACCTTGAGGGCGCAGAAGGTCAGACCCTGGTTCACCCTCTACCCGGCCCTTACTCTTGTGTTCACTGTTGTCAGGTCCCTCTGCCCTTCACCCCGGTTCGCCGATCCTTGAGGAACGAGCAGAGGCTGGGCGCGGTGGCTTCCTGCCTACTGTTGGAGAGGTTTTGTGTGTTTACACACACTCCAGGTCTGGCTTTCACTTATGGCCCTGTCCCACGGTATGAGTTCATTTCAAGAGCTCTCCCGAGTTAAAAAAAAATTCTAACTCGTGGTAAGCACGGAGAATGAACCCGGAGAGCGGGTACGTCGGAGCTCGGGGGCGTCTCTTAGCACTAATGGCAGGAACTCTGGAAGACTCGCTAACGGCAGGTAAGCACGGGAAGACTCGTGAATATTTTTCAACGTGTTGAAAAATGTCCACGAGAGCCCCGAGTACCGACGAGCGGCCATTACCGTAAATCTCCGAGTTCGAATCAGGGCAAACTCGGGAGAACTCTTGGAATGAACTCGTTCCGTGGGACAGGGCCATAAGAGTCCATTCACCATCGTAATTATGGATCCTACTAAGACGGCACATCGAGAAAAACTTATGTTAAGGCAAAGTTCCAGTTCAAGTCTGGTTATTTCTGGCCCTTCGAGTGAAACCTCCAAGATATTTCCACCGACCCAAAAAAACCGAGTAATTTATAGTATTTGTGTTACAATAGTTACATGCAGATTTTATAATTTCCCAATAAATCATCAAGATCCTGTTTCTTTTGTGGATTGTGATCATTAATTATTGATTTATATGGGACTTACTGACAGGGTTCCCCATTCCTCTTGTAGATAATGACGTCTCCTATGGCTATATGTATGTACAGAAGGATTTGTGGACCTGCATATCTGTCTTAGTCACATCTTTGCTTATCCTGTGACCTTGCTTTTCTCTTTTGTAGCCCTGCATTCTGATTCCCATGCACGAGTATCTTTGCTCTTGCTCTGCCATGCAGTCCGAGCACTTCACTAATTGAATTACTGCACTGCCCCTGTCATCAATATGGTCATCAAACAACCTGTGTTAGGTTGAGAGAGGTCTTGACCTGAAACGTGACCTATCCATGTTCTCCAGGGATGCTGCCTGACTTGTTGCGTTACTATAAAAGCCCTGTCCCACTGTACAAGTTCATTCAAGAGTTCTCCCGTGTTTCCCCTGATTCGAACTCGGAGATTTATGGTAATGGCCGCTCGTAGGTACTCGGGGCTCTCGTGGACATTTTTCAACATGTTGAAAAATCTTCATGAGTCTTCCCGAGCTTACCGCGTTTCCCGAGTTCCTGCTATTAGCGTTACGAGCCGCTAAGAGATGTCCCCGAACTCCGACGTACCCACTATGTACATTATACATGCTTACCACGAGTTTGATTTTTTTTAAACTTTGGAATGAACTTGTACAGTGGGACAGGGCTTTTAACACTTGTGTCTTTTCATACTTACTTAGTTCCTCCCACACTGTTGAGTGCATTGGGCAGCAAGCTATCGCCATTCTTTTTGGTCATGTTCAACGTCTTCCACCCTCGATAGGTTTGCGTCCCAGGATTCCTAATCCTTCTGGAATGTTCGCCTCCATGTGAGTTTTGGTCACACTCTTTTCCTTCTTCCTTCAGCTTGCCATGTCATTACTATCTTAGGAGCACATTCTGGTGACATTCTGGGTACATGTCCTGCAGATTTCATCCTGTGTACCTCTATGTCCTGGCTGAGAGGTTAGGTTGCATTTTCCCAGTAGATCTTTCATAATAGGTTGGCCCAAATTCCCATCATCTTTTTCCAATATGTAAGGCACTTAAATGACCATCATAGAGGCATACAGCATGAAACAGGCCCTTTGATCTAACATGCCCATAGCATCTGAGATGCCCCTCCACTCAGTCTATCAGTCCATCAGTACATCAGTCTATGAAAGTAAGCATGCAGGTACAGCAGGCAGTGAAGAAAGCAAATGGCATGTTGGCCTTTATAACAAGAGGAATCGAATATAGGAGCAAAGAGGTGCTTCTGCAGTTGTACAGAACCTAGTGAGACCACACCTGGAATATTGTGTGCAGTTTTGGTCACCTAATTTGAGGAAGGACATTCTTGCTATTGAGGGAGTGCAGCGTAGGTTTACAAGGTTAATTCCCGGGATGGCGGGACTGTCATATGCTGAGAGAATGGAGCAGCTGGGCTTGTACGCTCTGGAGTTCAGAAGGTTGAGAGGGGATCTCATTGAAATATATAAGATTGTTAAGGGCTTGGACACGCTAGAGGCAGGAAACATGTTCCTGATGTTGGGGGAGTCCAGAACCAGGGGCCACAGTTTAAGAATAAGGAGTAAACCATTTAGAACGGAGGTGAGGAAACACTTTTTTTCACAGAGAGTGGTGAGTCTGTGGAATTCTCTGCCTCAGAGGGCAGTGGATGCTTTCAAGAGAGAGCTAGATAGGGCTCTTAAAAATAGCGGAGTCAGGGGATATGGAGAGAAGGCAGGAACGGGGAACTGATTGGGGATGATCAGCCATGATCACATTGAATGGCAATGCTGGCTCGAAGGGCCAAATGGTCTACTCCTGCACCTATTGCCTATTGTCTATATTGTCTATCTCTCTAAACCTCTTTCAGACATCTTTGAAATGGTGTTATTGTATCTGCTTGAACTTCCTCCTCTGGCAGCTCGTTCCATATACCCACCACCCACTGAGCAACCATAGTCACTGAGTCTAGAATGACCCGTAAGAGGTGGATGGCTTCTAAATCACTGTAAAAAGATTTAGATCATAAAAGATAATCTGCTGGCTCAAACGCAAGACCAAACTAAAATAAAGCTTGTAATGACCCTCCCCATGTCTATAACCCCCCTCTTGCCCCACAACACACTATATTCCTATTAATCTCCCAGCCCTTACTGTTGGTCTTAGAATTATAGAATCATAGAATCATAGAAAATAGGTGCAGGAATAGGCCATTCGGCCCTTCGAGCCTGCACCGCCATTCAATATGATCATGGCTGATCATCCAACTCAGTATTCCGTACCTGCCTTCTCTCCATACCCCCTGATCCCTTTAGCCACAGGGGCCACATCTAACTCCCTCTTAAATATAGCCAATGAACTGGCCTCAACTACCTTCTGTGGCAGAGAATTCCACAGATTCACCACTCTCTGTGTGAAAAAAGATCTTCTCATCTCGGTCCTAAAAGACTTCCCCCTTATCCTTAAACTGTGACCCCTTGTTCTGGACTTCCCCAACATCAGGAATATATATTCCTGCATCTAGCCTGTCCAACCCCAAGAAAAGAGAAAGAATTTCTTTAGTCAGAGGATGGTGAATCTGTGGATTACATTGCCACAGGCAACTGTGGAGGCCAAGCCAATGGATATTTTTAAGGCGGAGATTGATAGATTCTTGATTAGTACGGGTGTCAGGAGTTGTGGGGAGAAGACAAGAGCGGAGGTGTTGAGAATTCCACAGATTCACCACTCCCGGTGTGAAAAATGATTTCCTCACCTCGGTCCTAAAAGACTTCCCCCTTATCCTTAAATCCCTTGTTCTGGACTTCCCCAACATCGGGAACAATCTTCCTGCATCTAGCCTGTCCAACCCCTTAAGAATTTTGTAAGTCTCTATAAGATCCCCCCTCAATCTTCTAAATTCCAGCGAGTACAAGCCGAGTCTATCCAGTGTTTCTTCATATGGAAGTCCTGCCATCCCAGGAATCAGTCTGGTGAACCTTCTCTGTACTCCCTCTATGGCAAGAATGTCTTTCCTCAGATTAGGAGACCAAAACTGTACTCTCTTCCCGTCGATATCTGTAATAAAACCATCAAAAGCCATGCCCTGCTTTGAATTCCAAATGAATGATTGCTTTGTCTGTTTAAACATGCTCAGCAGGCAGCTCAACTGACAACCTCCATTATAAACACAACGCATCAGTATTTAGACTTCCGCAGAGTTGAATTGTGATTCTTTTTAATGTTAAGAATCTCTTGCTTTCATGTGCAGCCTTTGTCACTTTCTAATAGTTGTCTTACTCGCGTATTGACACAACATTTAATCAGCCAAAGGAATTTGACAAGTGATATCCTGCCTTCGTTTTATATTAAGTGTATTTTCATTTACGAGGGTAATGTTAGAGTTGGAAGCGATGGTGCAAAAACAATTTTTCTCCACAATTGTAAGATATAATCATAGGTCATGGAAGCAAAAATATGTCTCTTCTGAAATTCAGTTTGATTTTAATCTTTGATGCAGTGGGCATTGTTGGCAAGGCTAGAAACATAGAAACATAGAAAATAGGTGCAGGGGGGGGGGGGGCATTCGGCCCTTCGAGCCTGCACCGCCATTCATTGCGATCATGGCGGATCATCCCCAATCATTAACCCGTGCCTGCCTTCTCCCCATATCCCTTGACTCCACTAGCCCCTAGAACTCTATCTAACTCTCTTAAATCCATCCAGTGATTTTGCCTCCACTGCCCTCTGTGGCAGGGAATTCCACAAAATCTCAACTCTGGGTGAAAACGTTATTTCTCAACTCAGTCTTAAATGACCTCCCCTTTATTCTAAGACTGTGGCCCCTGGTTCTGGACTCGCCCAACATTGGGAACATTTTTCCTGCATCTAGCTTGTCCAGTCCTTTTATAATTTGATATGTTTCTATAAGATCCCCCCTCATCCTTCTAAGCTCCAGTGAATACAAGCCTAGTCTTTTCAATCTTTCCTCATATGACAGTCCCGCCATCCCAGGGATCAATCTCGTGAACCTACGCTGCACTGCCTCAATCACAAGGATGTCCTTCCTCAAATTAGGAGACCAAAACTGTACGCAATACTCCAGATGTGGTCTTACCAGAGCCCTATACAACTGCAGAAGAACCTCTCTACTCCTGTACTGAAATCCTCTTGTTATGAAGTCCAACATTCCATTAGCTTTCTTCACTGCCTGCTGCACCTGCACGCCAAGTGACCTGTGTACAAGGATACCCAAGTCTCCAGGAATAACTATTTCTCCCATAGAATGTAGGGTGGGCTGTCCAGAATTGGTGCCCATAGTACGACAATATTGCAATGTCGTTGTCACGAGCGTGAGTCGCCCACTCGGCCCCTCAAGCCTGTTCTGCCATTCAATCTGATCTACTCCAGGCCCCCCCGCTCCAAGAGACCGAACGAGAGGACGCGTCCCACAGCGGTGGAGCAGCGGCGGAGGACACCGCGGCTACGCTTGGCCAGGCCGACCCGGCAACGCCGCCAGGACAACGGACCTTCATGGTCAGATCCAGATCATTTGCACTTACAACAACTGGAACATGAACATGGAGCCAAAATGATGACTCTGTGCCCCATCTCAGTGCTCTACTGCTACACGCTGGTACTGTATCTGAGATACCTATCTGATATGTATCTAAGTGCTTATGTATTTTGATACTTGTACTGAAATGTTTACAAAAATTAATTTCATCGAATATGTGTAAGATAAATTACCGGACCATAAATAAAGCACCACACTAAGCCTCAAACCCTCCTCTGTTTCAATTCCCCCCTAGCCTTCAATCTGCAAATATTATCTACCTCCATTTCCAACAAGCTGACCTCTGTAATCCTCGGCCTACAGGATTCCAATTCAATGTTCCCACCAACGTCTCTTCTAGGAGGTACAAGAGCCTGAAATCTGCAACATCAAAAGTCTGCTTACCCACCACACCACCCCCAGGTCCCTCAGATCGGCCGACATGGGGTTACTGAACATCCCGCGGTCTAGGCGTAAGCTCAGGGGCGACCGACCGCGCCTTTGCGGTTGCAGCTCCTAGACTGTGGAACAGCGTCCCCTCTCCCCATCAGAACTGCCCCCTCTATCGACTCTTTAAAGTCGAGACTTAAAACTCATCTTTACTCCCAAGCCTTTCTTGACGTCCTCTGAGGGAGGGCTATATGTGTGTATTTATGTATGTACTTGATCTATATCTTGATCTAACATTGGGGTTGGACAAGGAAGATTGTTCCCGATGTTGGGGAGGTCCAGGACAAGGGGTCACAGCTTAAGGATAAGGGGGAAATCCTTTAGGACCGAGATGAGAAGGACTTTTTTCACACAGAGAGTGGTGGGTCTCTGGAACTCTCTGCCACAGAGGGTAGTTGAAGCCAGTTCATTGGCTATATTTAAGAGGGAGTTAGATGTGGCCCTTGTGGCTAAGGGGATCAGAGGGTATGGAGAGAAGGCAGGTACGGGATACTGAGTTGGATGATTAGCCATGATCATATTGAATGGCGGTGCAGGCTCGAAGGGCCGAATGGCCTACTCCTGCACCTAATTTCTATGTTTCTATGTCTAACCACTGTTGTATAACGTTAGTTCCTCCACCAATGTAAAGCACTTTGGCCAACGAGAGTTGTTTTTTAAATGTGCTATAGAAATAAAAGTGACGTGACTTGAATTGACCAGAGACCCGGGTTCGATTCTGACCACGTGCTGTCCGTATGGAGTTTGCATGTTCTCGTTGCGTCCACGTGGGTTCTCCCCGTACCATCTCCACAGGTGAGCACGGGGCCCGTCACCATTCTGCTCTCCATCCCGCAGTCCGCGGTCCGCAGCCTCTCTGTGCACCAGGCGGCTGTGATCAGGAGTCAGGACTCCATCTCGCGACAACAGATGTGAGCTGACAACTAAATTCACTTTTAATTAGGGTGCTAATAATGTCTGTGAACTCCTTAAGTTGTCAGATTCCTGCATATTAAACAGCGCCGAGCTCCTCATTTGCAGAATAATTAAAATTCATGGACCAAGGATTATATTTAAATTTCCTCTCACTGGGTTATCCATTGTTTACTACAATATTTCAAGCAATCATTTAAAAAAAATGTTTTTCTTCATAACCCTAAACATTTCTGCCAATGTTTATGAAGGAGGATATGCTCGATTGTCTACAGAACCCTCCCAGATAGTCTCTTCTATCTGGGGGTCTGTCATCCTGAAGAAAAATTGGCCACCAAAATGACAAGAATTGGAGGCAAAAGTCACTCTGGTTGTCAATGCCACATACGGCTGTGGAGGCCATCTTTGGGTATTTTTATAGCAGAGATTGATAGGTAAGGGCATCAAAGGTCACGAGGTGAAGGCAGGAGAATGGGGTTGACCTTGGTTCTGGAGAGCAGTTACTATTTGTTGAACCATTTCTCCGCTCTTGCCTTCTCCCCACAACCCCTGACACCCGTACTAATCAAGAATCTATCAATCTCCGCCTTAAAAAAATATCCATTGGCTTGGCCTCCACAGCCGCCTGTGGCAATGTAATCCACAGATTCACCATCCTCTGGCTAAGGAAATTCTTTCTCATCTCTTTTCTTGGGGTTGGACAGGGTAGATGCAGGAAGATTGTTCCCGATTTTGGGGAGGTCCAGGACAAGGGGTCACAGTTTAAGGATAAGGGGGAAATCTTTTAGGACCGAGATGAGAAAAACATTTTTCACACAGAAGGTGGTGAATCTGTGGAATTCTCTGCCACAGAAGGTAGTTGAGGCCAGTTCATTGGCTATATTTAAGAGGGAGTTAGATGTGGCCCTTGTGGCTAAAGGGATCAGGGGGTATGGAGAGAAGGCAGGTACGGGATACTGATTGGGGATGATCAGCCATCATCACATTGAATGGCGGTGCAGGCTCGAAGGGCCGAATGGCCTACTCCTGCACCTATTTTCTATGTTTCTATATTTCTATGTTTCTGAAAGTACGTCCTTATATTCTGAGGTTGTGGCCTCTGCTCCTAGACTTACCCACTAGTGGAAACATCCTGTGCACAGTCACCCTATCCAGGCTCTGTAATCGTTTATCCTGGACTGTTAGGGGTCCATGAATGCCCACAGGGCCCTAGTGAGACCACACCTGGAGTATTGTGTGCAGTTTTGGTCCCCTAATTTGAGGAAGGACATTCTTGCTATTGAGGGAGTGCAGCGTAGGTTTGCAAGGTTAATTCCCGGGATGGCGGGACTGTCATATGCTGAGAGAATGGAGCAGCTGGTCTTGTACACTCTGGAGTTTAGAAGGATGAGAGGGGATCTCATTGAAACATATAAGATTGTTAAGGGTTCGGACACACTCGAGGCAGGAAACTTGTTCCCGATGTTGGGGGAGTCCAGAACCAGGGGCCACACACAGTTTAAGAATAAGGAGTAAGCCATTTAGAACGGAGACGAGGAAACACCTTTTCTCACAGAGAGTGGTGAGTCTGTGAAATCCTCTGCCTCAGAGGGCGGTGGAGGCAGGTTCTCTGGATGCTTTCAAGAGAGAGCTAGATAGGGCTCTTAAAAATAGCAGAGTCAGGGGATATAGGGAGAAGGCAGGAACATGATGATTGGGGATGATCAGCCATGATCACGTTAAATGGCGGTGCTGGCTTGAAGGGCCGAATGACCTACTCCAGCACCTATTGTCTATTGTCTATTGTCTATTGTCACTCTCTCTCTAATATTGTGTTTACTCCTGGATGTCCTTGAGAAAGGGCCACTACAGTCTCCACTGCAAGGGCCAGGAATCTCTGACCCCTCTCACCCTGGCCAAAAACTCTTTGAATCACTTCCCTCTGGAAGGCAACTCCGGACTGTCAAAGCCGCCACAGCCAGACATAAAAGCAGCTTTGTTCCACAAGCAGCAGCTCTACTCAAGAACCAATAGTCTATTTTGCTCTGGTATTTTATTTTAAACTATAATGTTTTATCCTTAATGTTTTAATGTTTTATGTTTTATTCATGACCTTTTACTGTATGTCATGTTGCTACTTGCGGGCGGAGCACCAAGGCAAATTCCTTGTATGTGTACAGACTTGGTCAATAATCTCATTCATTCATTCACTAGAACAATGGAGATCTTCTAGTGACCCGAAGGGAACACAACAGTGATCACTGGATCCCCGGAGATCTCCCCAGTGACCAATGAGTACCACAGAATCCATTGTTCACAAAGGACAACATTTTACAGTCTGGTCTCGACCCGAAACGTCGCCCATTCCTGCTCTCCAGAGATTGTGCCTCACCCGCTGAGCTACTCCAGCATTTTGTGTCTACCTTCGATATCTCCAGCACTTCTGTCTACCTAAGAATTTCATTGTTCTGTTTCCAGGTCTATGACAATAAATCACTCTCGACTCTCAAAAATTTTACTTGCAGCTGCATAACTGGCTTATAAACCCAATAGTCATAGATAGTATTTAATAAACAAAAGTAAATACTGTATTAATAACTACAGTTCCAGTGGAAAAACCTTAAATGTGTTTTATCTGCTGTTTTTTTTAAAGGAAAGGGGGACACAAAAATGGTGGAGTAACTCAGCAGGACAGGCAGCATCTCTGGAAAGAAGGAATGGGGAAGTTTTGGATCAAGACCCTTCCTCAGTACCCCAAGAGTGTGAGACAACCATATAACCATATAACAATTACAGCACGGAAACAGGCCTTCTCGGCCCTTCCAGTCCGTGCCGACCATTTATTTTCCCCTAGTCCCATCTACCTGCACTCAGACCATACCCCTCCATTCCCTTCCTGTCCATATACCTGTCCACTTTACTTTTAAATGTTAAAATCGATCCTGCCTCCACCACTTCTGCAGGAAGATCATTCCACAAAGCCACCACTCTCTGAGTAAAGACGTTCCCCCTCATGTTACCACTAAACTTCTGTCCCTTAATTGTCATGTCATGCCCTCTTGTTTGAATCTTCCCTACCCTCAATGGGAAAAGCTTATCCACGTCAACTCTGTCTATCCCTTTCATCATTTTAAAGACCTCAATCAAGTCCCCCCTTAACCTTCTGCACTCCAAAGAATAAAGACCTAACTTGTTCAACCTTTCTCTGTAACTTAGTTGCTGGAACCCAGGCAACATTCTAGTAAATCTCCTCTGTACTCTCTCTATTTTGTTGACATCCTTCCTATAATTAGGCGACCAAAATTGTACACCGTACTCCAGAATTGGTCTTACCAATGCCTTGTACAATTTTAACATTACTTCCCTACTCCGATATTCAATGCTCTGATTTATAAAGGCCAGCACACCAAAAGCTTTCTTTATCACCCTATCTACATGCGATTCCACCTTCAGGGAACTATGCACAGTTATTCCTAGATCCCTCTGTTCCACAGCATTCCTCAATTCCCTACCATTTACCATTTACGTCCTATTTTGATTTGTCCTGCCAAGATGTAGCACCTCACAATTATCAGCATTAAACTCCATCTGCCATCTTTCAGCCCACTCTTCCAAATGGCCCAAATCTCTCTGAAGACTTTGAAAATCTACTTCATTATCCACAGCACCACCTATCTTAGTATCATCTGCATACTTACTAATCCAATTTTCCACCCCATCATCTAGATCATTGATGTACATGACAAACAACAGTGGACCCAACACAGATCCCTGAGGCACCCCACTGGTCACTGGCTTCCAACCTGACAAACATTACTGAAATCCATATAGACAACATCCACTGCTTTACCCTCATCAATTTCCCTAGTCACCTCTTCAAAAAATTCAAGAAGGTTTGTCAAACATGACCTTCCATGCACAAATCCATGTTGACTGTTCTTGATCAGACCCTGTTTATCCAGATGCTTATATATATTATCTCTAAGTATCCTTTCCATTAATTTGCCCACCACTGACGTCAAACTAACAGGTCTATAATTGCTAGGTTTACTTTTAGAACCCTTTTTAAACAATGGAACAACATGCGCAGTACGCCAATCCTCCAGCACTATTCCCATTTCTAATGACATTTGAAATATTTCTGTCATAGCCCCTGCTATTTCTACACTAACTTCCCTCAATGTCCTAGGGAATATCCTGTCAGGACCTGGAGACTTATCCACTTTTATATTTTCCAAAAGTGTCAGTACTTCCTCCTCTTTGAATCTCATAGTATCCATAGCTACTCTACTTTTTTTCCCTTACCTCACAGAGTTCAATATCCTTCTCCTTGGTGAATACCGAAGAAAAGAAATTGTTCAATATCTCCCCCATCTCTTTTGGCTCTGCGGATAGCTGTCCATTCTGGCTCTCTAATGGTCCAATTTTATCCCTCGTTATCCTTTTGCTATTAATATAGCTGTAGAAACCCTTTCACCTTTCTTGCCAAAGCAACCTCATATCTTCTTTTAGCTTTTCTTATTTCTTTCCTAAGATTAAGATTTCTTAAGATTGCAAGTGCCCTGCAAAAGAATCCTGTCTGAACAAAGGTCTTGACCCGAAACTTCACTCATTCCTTCTCTCCAGAGATGCTGCCTGTCCCACTGAGTTACTCCAGCTTTTTTGTGTCCCTCTTTCTTATAAAAAAAACAGCAAATAAAACGCATTTAAGGTTTTTCCACTGGAACTGTAGTTATTAATGCAGTATTTTTTTTTGTTTCTTATATACTATCTATGTCTATTGCGTTTACAAGCCAGTTATGCAGCTTTAAGTAATATTTTTGAGAGTCGAGAGTGATTTATTGTCATAGACTTGGAAACAGAACAATGAAATTCTTAGGTATACAAAAGTGCTGGAGAAACTCAGCAGGTGCAACAGCATCGATGTAACAAAGGAAATAGGCAACGTTTTCAGCCCAAAACGTTGCCTATTTCCTTCGCTCCATAGATGCTGCTGCACCCGCTGAGTTTCTCCAGCACTTTTGTCTACCTTCGATTTTCCAACATCTGCAGTTCCTTCTTAAACACAATGAAATTCTTATTTGCAGCAACACAGAATATGTAAACATAGTATTTTGTAAACAGCATAATTAACAACATAAATAATTCAGTACATATTGATTTTTTTTTAAAAAAGAACTATAGATGCTGGTTTCTCCATTAGGATCACAAAGTGCTGGAGTAATTCCCCTGTCCCACTTAGGAAACCCGAACGGAAACCTCTGGAGACTTTGCGCCCCACCCAAGGTTTCCGTGCGGTTCCTGGAGGTCCCGGAGGTTTTTGTCCTCCGGCAACCACCGTCAACTAGCATCGTGACCGGCTTTGACTAAAAAATTACCGATTTTTTAAACGGAAATCACTTTCGACCATTAGGGAGACTGACAAAAAAAAAAGCTTTGGGAACCTTCGGTAACCGCACGGAAACCTTGGGTGGGGCGCAAAGTCTCGAGAGGTTTCCTAAGTGGGACAGGGGCATAACTCAATGGACCAGGCAGCATCTCTAGAGAACATGGATAAGTTGACATTTTGGGGTGGGATCCTTTATCAGTCTGAAGAGGGGTCCTGACCCGAAATGTCACCTAATCAGACTGCCTTTTTACTTAAGAATGTTGTCAACCTGTTGTCAGTATATATACACACGACAATTAGACCATTTTGACTCTCAGCTGCACAAAAGAAAATTGGCACTTGGGCATCAAAGGGCCATAAAACAAGAGTTTGATGCAGCGTGAAGTTTGATGAAGTCCCATCGCACATCACCAGAGAAACACAACACGAGGTTAGACAGTGAGAGAGAGGATTTAATTGATTGCAGATTCCCACCCACCTGACACCAATTAGTGGCGAGGGCACCACCTCTGTTGTCAGAGTGAGTGGAAGGGGGCAGAAGGAGGATTTGCTGTCTATGGCAGGAGGAAGAGGCAAGTAAGAGAACAAAAAGCTGTCGCGCGTAGGAAGGAACTGCAGATGCTGTTTAAACCCAAGACAGACACAAAAAGCTGGAGTAACTCAGCGGGCCAGGCAGCATCTATTTTGTTTCCCCCGTTTTTTCTCTTTTTTTTCTTTTAAAATCTTTTTATTGTTTTTTTTTCCCCGAAAAACAAAAAAATAAAATTAAAAAACAGAGCAAAAAGAATAATGATAAACATAACAATGATATTGATTTATAATTAGGGATCAGGATTACATTCGTAACAGGTATAACCTAATATGAGACCAGTGCCTTCTTCTTCTTTCGTGTGGCGTGCACAGCCTAAAGTTGTTGGACAACTTGTTCTGTTTGATCGTCCGCTTGTGCACTGTGTCGAGTTGATTGCATTAGTCGAAACAGGGCGGAGCACGTGAAGGTTGCAATCCTCCACCCCAGACCAGTGTCAAAAATACACATTGAATATAGACCTCCCGGTCTCTATGTAAATATAGTTTAATCTTTAAAAGAAAACTTCTAAATGTAGAAAAAATCACAAAAATAAAAAGACAAAAATAAAAGGAAACCCCCCCCCCCCAAACTAAAAAAAAATTAAAAAAATTAATAATATCTCTGGAAAGCGGAATAGGTGGCGTTTCGTGTCGAGACCTTTCTTCGGACTGAGATTCAGTGGAAAGGGAAACGAGAGGTATCGACGGCGATGTAGAGAGCTACAGGACAAATGGATGAAAGGAATGCAGAAAGGTTACGACGAGGCCATTGTTAGCTGTGACCTGGGGGAAAACGGGTAAAGGGCCTGGCCCACCAGCATGCAACTCTATGCGATTAGCGCGACCTAACGTGGTCGCTTGAGCCGTCCGGCATCGCGGGGCCGGTCCCACTTCGATCGCCGGAGCCTTGCTTAATTGTGCGGAGTTCGACCTGAGTTCGTCCCGACACCGCGCGGGGCTCCGAAAAACCGACTATGTCCAAAAATTCCGCACGGCAACGGCTTGCCGGCTCGCAGTCGCCTCGACATTTACACACCGCCCGGACATCGTGCCTCCGTGAACCTATTTGTAAGTGCCTCCGTGACTCTCTATGTGTGTGGCTCCGTGGCCCTGTGTGTGTGTGTGTGCCTCGGTGCCCCTCTCTGTCCTGGCGAACTTACCTAGGACTTCGCTCCAAGTTCGCCTCACTTTGCGCCGCGTCGCGCCACTCACCCGACCTCCGCGCGGCCCCTGCTGCCGGTTTGGTTGCGCTTGCCGCATGCAGGCGCATGCTGGTGGGAACGGCCCTGTACAGGGGATCACCCGACCTCCGCGCGGCCCCCGCTGCCGGTTTGATCGCGCTCATCGCATGGAGTTGCATGCTGGTGGGACAGGCCCTTTACAGACAATGAGACAACAAGAAACTTGCTGTCTGGTCTGAAGAAGGGTCTCGGCCAGAAACGTTGCCTATCTCCTTCGCTCCTCAGATGCTGCTGCACCCGCTGAGTTTCTCCAGCCTTTTGTCTACCCATGAAACTTTACAACTTGGGTGGGGGGAGGGGTGGAGAGAGGGGGCTACAAGGGTTACTTGTCTTAATGAGGTGGGTGTCAAAAAATGCTGAATAGAAATATAATGAATCTCCTTCGACACTTGCAGGGTAGGGGACAGCACAGGTCGGAACAAAAATTCAGCTGCATTAGTTTAGTTTAAAGATTCAGCACAGAAACAGGCCCTTATGCCCACCGAGACCACGCTGGCCAGCGATCTCCCCATACACCAGCACTATCCTAAACACTAGGGACAATTTTCCCGAAGCCAATTATTGTAATGCATGAATGCACATCAACTTCTGCGCCCAGCACACAAACAGTCGCTTGGCTTGCACGCCATCATGGACAGTGGTGTCAAGGGGTGGGGAGGGGTGAAAGCTTTGATATAGACAATAATGGGCCTGTCCCACTTACGCAACATTTTCGGCGACTGCCGGCACCCGTCATAGGACGTTGCAGGTCGCCGAAAATTTTCAACGTGTTGAAAATCCAGCGGCGACCAGAAAGACGCTACGATTCTTTGGGCGACTGAGGAGACTACTCGCGACCATACAGGCGACATGTCACGGGGTGAAGCCTGTACGGTCGTGAGTAGTCTCCAAAACAGTCGTACCTTGTTCTGGTCGCCGCTGGATTTTCAACACGTTGAACATTCTCAACGACCTATGACGGGTGCCAGCAGTCGAAGAAAAAGTCGCGTAAATGGGACAGGCCCATTACTTTGAGCTTTGAGAATGATGCACATGTCAGGGTCAATTTTCAGAAGGAAGCATGTTTTGAAACAATCGAGGTCTCTGCATGTTGCTTCAGGAGTCAAGATGCGAAAAGATTTAACAATCGCTGGAAGGCATTGAAGAATGTGTGTGGAGGATAAAATGCAAATCTAACCACAAGCAGCAAATGCCAAGAGCATCTGCACATGCCTCCAAGGAAGAATCAAAGATACTGCTGAATTATAGGGTCAATTGTGTTTTAAATTATTCACGTCTTTCACGGATGGTGCAATATTACTATTCACTGATCTTTCTCTCTCTTGCTCTCTCAAGCTCCTCGCTCACTCCCCTTCCTAATGTGAAGCAGGTGCCATGTTGTGGACCAGGCAAGTTCATGAGCATTAATGTGCAGGAAGGAAAAATCGATTTAAATCTTTGATTTAAACCGAAGACAGACACAAAATGCAGGAGTAACTCAGCGGGACAGGCAGCATCTTTGGAGAAAAGTAAGTAAGTAAGTTTTATTTATATAGCATGTTTTAAATCAACTCGCATTGAAACCAAAGTGCTTTACATAAAATAAATAATAAGTCTCCGTACATCCATAGAAAAAGATTTAAAAAATTTTAATTGACTCAACACGTTATAGAGTTCAACACAAACGTCCCCCACAACAGAATCTAAATGTTCCACTGCGGGGAAAGGCACCAGAAGGTTTAGTCCTCTTCCTCTGTGACCCCCCGAGGTCGGGGCCCATTTGTGGCCTTGCAGCCAGTCCGATGTTTCCGTGAAGCTGGAATTCTGGCATCGGGCAACATTCCTCAGCGGCTTGGAAAGTCTGCAGCGCTCCCTCCCGCCCGGAGACCGCGGCACCCGAAGTCCTCAGGAGCGTCTCAGGAGAGAAGGAATGGGTGACGTTTTGGGTCGGGTCTGAAGAAGGGTCTCGACCCGAAAGGTCACCCATTCCTTCTCTCCAGAGATGCTGCCTGGCCCGCTGAGTTACTCCAGCTTTTTTGTGTCTTATCTTCATGAGCATTATTGCTCATCACCATCTCCTCTGCGGCAGGTGCTGCTTCTCAACGGAGTAGGGTCACACCATCCAAGGCAGGAATGCCCAAACGCAAGAGTTAGAGACTGGGTAGAATGCAAGCCGGCCACTGGGTTGAAGAGTGACATTAAAATAGGTCTTCTGACAGCAAAACAGTCCTGCATAACTTGGAGGGTCTCTGAAGGACCTGGACAGGTGACGTTTCGGGTCAGAATCAGACATCAAATCTTCTTCCCAACCCAAAGCATCGCCTATCCATGTTCTCCAGAGATGCTGCTTTGACCTGTTGAATTACTCCATCACTTTGTGTTTTGCCCAAGATTCCAGCGTCTGCAGTTCCTTGCATCTACGTCTTTGACATTGCCCGTGTAGAAGTCTACTCTGTGTAGGTAGATGAGGGAACCCTTGATTATTCCAATGCTCCACGTGCCTTTCTTTATCCAACATGTCTCTGAGCTCATCAATTGGACGGCAGAGTAGAGTTGCTCCTTTACCGTGCTCGCAGCGCCAGGGACACGGGTTCGATCCCGACTACGGGTGCTGTCTGTACGGAGTTTGTGCATCCCCCCCATGACAGCATAGTTTTTCCCCGAGATCTTCGCTTTCCTCCCACATTCCAAAGACGTACAGGTTTGTAGATTCATTGGATTGGTATAAGTGTAAATTATCCCTAGCGTGTGTTAATGTATTAATGTGCGGGGATCGCTGGTCGGCATGGACTCTGTGGGCCTAAGGGCCTGTTTCCGTGCTGTACCTCTAACCGACCTGTCACGACCCGAAATGTCACCTATCCCTGTTCTCCAGTTGACTGCCATTATATTTCTCCACCCCACTCCTACTCTAGGATGAAACATATGTCCGAAGAAGGGCTCTGACCTGAATCACTAATGCGAATAGCAGCGTGCCAGGAGTGCGTCGGTTGTCGTGACCCGCTCCATCCGCCCGTTCTCTGCTCTTCGAGGGACGAGCAGGGGCCGGGTCGACCCTCTCCCCCACCCTCCCTCCCTCCAGGCCACAATCCATCAGGTTGTGTAGAGCCACGAGTGACCAGCTCAGTGACTAACCCCTGCCAGCCCCAGCCCTCCGGGTTCTTCAGCTTCTCTTTCCTCCCTTAAACTTGTTACTGGTTCCACTAGCAGGAGTGACAATAGACAATAGACAATAGGGGGCACTGGTCAGACCACATCATCAGTCCGTTTAGTTTATTGTCACGTGTATGTACTCGGCTTGTACTCGCTGGAATTTAGAAGATTGAGGGGGGATCTTATAGAAACTTACAAAATTCTTAAGGGGTTGGACAAGCTAGATGCTGGAAGATTGTTCCCGATGTTGGGGGAGTCCAGAACAAGGGGTCACAGTCTAAGGATAAGGGGGAATTCCTTTAGGACCGAAATGAGGAAAGCATTCTTTACACAGAGAGTGGTGAGTCTCTGGAATTCTCTGCCACAGAAGGTAGTTGAGGCCAGTTCATTGGCTATATTTAAGAGGGCATTAGATGTGGCACTTGTGGCTAAAGGGATCAGGGGGTATGGAGAGAAGGCAGGCACGGGATACTGAGTTGGATGATCAGCCATGATCACATTGAATGGCGGTGCAGGTTCGAAGGGCCGAATGGCCTACTCCTGCACCTATTTTCTATGTTTCTATGTTTCTATGTATCCAGGTGCAGTGAAAAGCTTTTTTTGCTTGCTAACCAGCTAGCAGAAAGACAATAAATGATTACGATCGAGCCAGAAAACTTAAAGATAGCGGAGTCAGGGAATTTGGGGAGACGGCAGGCATGGGGTCAATAAACAATAGACAATAGACAAAAGGTGCAGGAGTAAGCCATTTGGCCCTTCGAGCCAGCACCGCCATTCAATGTGATCATGGCTGATCATCCCCAATCAGTACCCCATTCCTGCCTTCTCCCCATATCCTCTGACTCCGCTATTTTTAAGAGCCCTATCTATCTCTCTCTTGAAAGCATCCAGAGAACCTGCCTCCACCGCCCTCTGAGGCAGAGAATTCCACAGACTCACCACTCTCTGTGAGAAAAAGGGTTTCCTCGTCTCCGCTCGAAATGGCTTACTCCTTATTCTTAAACTGTGGCCCCTGGTTCTGGACTCCCCCAACATCGGGAACATGTTTCCTGCCTCTAGTGTGTCCAACCCTTAACAATCTTATATGTTTCAATGAGATTCCCTCTCATCCTTCTAAACTCTAGTGTCTAGGATCAGAGGTCTTAGCCTCTGAATTAAAGGACGTTCTTTTAGGAAGGAGATGAGGAGAAATTTATTTCGTCAGAGGATGGTGAATCTGTGGAATTTTTTTGCCACAGAAGGCTGTGGAGGCCAAGTCAGTGGATATTTTTAAGGCAGAGATAGATAGATTCTTGATTAGTACTGGTGTCAGAGGTCATGGGGAGAAGGCAGGAGAATGGGGTAGGAGGGAGAGATAGATCAGCCATGATTGAATGGCGTAGACTTGATGGGCCGAATGGCCTCATTCTACTCCTATCACTTAACCAATTAACCTACAAACCAGCACACCTCTGGAATGTGCCAGGAAACCAGAGCACTCGGAGAAAACCCGCGAGAACGTGCAAACTTCACACAGGCAGCACTTGTAAGCATGGTCGACCCCGGGTCTCTAGCGATGCAATGCAGCAGTAATAACGCTGCACCACTCTTCTGCACTGTCTCTTCTGCAGGGTGAGAGTAAATTCCGATTTAGTAAATCACAGTTTCTAAGCAGATCGATAATCCTTTGCTTGGCCATGGATTACGGGCCTCATCTCAGGCTCGGGGATTTACCGAATCCCATGTTCTCGCTGTAGGCAAAGCTGGCTTCTCTGCTCATCAATAAACCTGTATCCATATTCATAGTCACATCCAGTTTGCATTTGTCTACCTTCAAGCACGCGAGTTGTCTCAATTAACACAATTAACATTTTTATCTAATTACCCCCTCGAAGTAATTGTATGGAATCGTGTCCTGATTGAAAATTGGTTCGGCTTCTTTCCTGTACACCTTGGAGCATCTGCACGTCGCAAAATAAAATAAAAAAAATGTCACTTACAGCTTTGCTGTTTGGTAACAACTTGACTGTCGTTCCCTCGTGGGAACAGTAAACGTTTCTCTTCTGAATGCTCCGTGGAGGACTAGGGATGTTTCTACTGGTGTTGTTTACATCATATTAAGCCAGTACAGGGGTGGAGAACCTGTGGCCTTAAGGCCGTTAAGTGCGGCCTTCTGAATGAATCCACATTTTGCAGAACAAATCCTTTTTATTAATATGTTTTTGTTTGTCTTTTATTATTTATAATTTAATCTTAAAATGAACGTATTTAAAATGCTAAAGAGTGAAAGAAGATTCAACAAAATAATCATATATTTAATTAAAGTTTCTTCGACGCGGCCTTATTACAGAGCTGTGGCGATGTTCCGGCGTTCTGGTGGCTGACCCGCCTTCAGAGCTGTGGCGGTGTTCCGGCGTTCCGGCGTTCCAGCGGCGACGGCCCAGCTTTGGAGGCTCGGCCACGGGCCTAGTAGACGACAACATCGGAGGCCTGGATCGCCTCAGCGCAGAGGGAGAACAAGGAGGGAAGAGACAAAGACTTTAAGATGTTGCCTTCCATCACAGTGAGGAGTTGCCTGGTGAATGCACTGTGGTGGATGTTAAATATGTGTTTATTGTGTGTTTTTTTTTAATGATATGTATGACTGCAGGCACGAACCTTCAGTTACAATAAAGGTAGCATTTCATTTGATTTTCATTTCATTATATTACAGCTAACTTAATGCGGCCTACCAACATGAAAAGGTTCCCCACCACCTCAGCCAGTAGATTTGTCTTCCCCCTACTTTGGCTCTGCTAATTTAATGGTTATTGCTCTGAAACCTCCTTTTCGACCAGAAGACTGAACGATATATTCTCCATCACTACCAGCCTGTCTAGGCCTCTCTTTCCCACTTCATGTGTGTGTGCATGTGTCTGGATTTGTGTCACTCCTTCTCCATCCCTCTCTTCCCAAACACCCCTTCCTTTCCCTCATCGACTCTCCCTTTCACACCCTACCTCCCTCTCTCTGCCCACTCCCTCCCTCCCTCTGTCCCACTCCTTCCCTCCCCACTCCCTCGCCCCCTCATCCACCACACTCTGTATTCCATCAACCCCTCACTTTCTCTTTCTCACCTCCATTTCTCTCTCTCTCTCTCTCATCTCTCTCCCTTCCCTCTCCATTTCTCATTGTTGTATCTTCTCTCCCTCTCCCTCTCCCTCCCCTCCCTCTCCCTCTCCCTCTCCCTCCCCTCCCTCTCCCTCCCTCTCCCTCTCCCTCTCCCCCTCCCTCTCCCTCTCTCTCTCCTTCTCCCTCTCCCTCTCTCTCCCCCCCCTCTCTCTCCCTCTCCCTCTCTCTCTCCCTCTCCCTCTCCCTCTCTTTCCCTCCTTCTCCCTCTCCCTCTCCCTCTCCCTCTCCCTCTCCCTCCCTCTATCCCTCTCCCTCTCCCTCTCCCTCCTTCTCCCTCTCCATCCCTCTCCCTCACCCTCTCTCTCTCTCCCTCTACTCTCTCCCTCTTACTCTCTCTAAGTGGGCGATGGGCGGAATGGCCTAAGTCTACTCGCCACTTATGACCTTATGAAATTTATCCCTTTTCCTTTTCAGCCAGCAAGCTCCAGTCTGAAGAAGGGTCTCGACCCGAAACGTCGCCTATCTCCTTCGCTCCTTAGATGCTGCTGCACCCGCTGAGTTTCTCCAGCTTTTTGTGTAACCCCCAAGCTCCAGTGATAGTTTAACAAACTCTAGTGGCCAGACCTATCTTGATTCTGACCTTTTTGTAAAGCCAATAAGCTTGGAATATTGTCCACTGTGGAGCAACTGTGATCTCCGATCTTGGTATGTAGGATCTTTCTGCCTCTCTATTTCTATCTTTCCATTTCAAAGAAAGTTTACATGACATATGGTTGAAAATCATTTTGTTTTTTGGGAGGAATCTTTAAATTGAGGATGGTTAATGACTGTGAAAAGAATACAGTACACTTTTGAGAGCCATTGTTAGTACTAAATGTATCCACATCAAATATTCAATATAAATTGTAGTTACATTTTATGCATTCAATTATTCGATCTGCACATTCTTAAATCTTACTGTTCATGTTGCTCGCTGGATTGCAGTTTTAAATCTTGTGTTTTATCACAATATTTTAACAATAAACTTCTTGCAAACAGTAAAGATGCACCAAACGTATTGGATCATAACTTTTCATCGCATCTTGTTAACAATGAGCCAATTAATGAATCTGACTTTGTTTCATGAACTGAAATGTCCACCGATCAATAGAATATTTTTCTAATTTGAGCGGTACAGTGGCATAGCGGTAGAACTATTGCCTTACAGCGCCAGAGACCCGGGTTCGATCCCGACTACGGGTGCTGTCTGTAGGGAGTTTGTACGTTCTCCCCGTGACCTGCGTGGGTTTTCTCTGAGATTGTTGGCTAATTGCCTTGGTATCAATGTAAATTGTGTAGACTAGTGTTAAGCACCTGTCCCACCTGGGGGACCTCCATCGCAACCTCTGGAGACAAAAAAAAATCAAGGTCGCAGTGATCTATGACCTCCTACGACCTTCCACGACTATGTGTACGACCTCCTTCGACTATGTTGAAGACTGGCTTCGACCATGTACGTTTTACTCGAGGATGGTCTCTGGCAAATTGGTCCGTGAACGAGCACGACCCCCTTCCACCCCAGTGGACCGCTCCGAAAACCAACAACGACCAGTGACGAGTGTCTGCAGCTCAAATGATCACCTCGTAAAATGATGCCATGTCTGCATTTTTTTCTCACTAAAAAATGCCACCCATTTTTTTTTTTTTAAATCATTCTGAACCATGCAAGCAACGAAGGAACTAGTTTGAAGGAAGTTAGCAAAAATACAACTACTGCTGTTTGCAGTACCCCTTTTGCTTCAGCAGCCTTTTAGGGAAGGCAGAAGGGGAAGAGCATGGGTGAAGAGGAAGCACAAGAACGGATCTCAATGGGTGAATGGAGCTGATGTGATGGACTGCCCCAGTACACAGATGACTGGAAGAGAGTGGCGCTGGGCTTTGTCACTGATTTATATGGGTGAGCCACCATATGGGTGGCTTGGCGATCGTTTCGCCGAACACCTCCGCTCGGTCCGCAACAACCAACCCGACCTCCCGGTGGCTCAGCACTTCAACTCCTCCTCCCATTCCGTATCCGACCTCTCGGTCCTGGGCCTCCTCCATGGCCAGAGTGAGCAACACCGCAAGTTGGAGGAACAGCACCTCATATTCTGCTTGGGGAGTCTGCATCCTCTGGGCTTAAACATTGAATTTTCTCAGTTTTGTTAACCTTGGCTGCCTCCTCCCCTTCCCACCTCTCCCTCAGCCCTCGGGCCCTGGCATTCCTTCTCTCTCTATCTCTCCCCCACCCAATTCCCACTCCCTTCTCATTTTCACATTACAAACAGCTTACAATGGCCTGTTTCCTTTATCATCGAAACTTCTTTGCATATCTTTCATTCAATGTTCTTTATCTCTCCACATCACCGTCTATATCTCTCATTTCCCTGATCCCTGACCAGTCTGAAGAAGGGTGTCGACCCGAAACGTCGCCTATCTCCTTCGCTCCTAAGATGCTGCTGCACCCGCTGAGTTTCTCCAGCTTTTTGTGTAACCCTTTGACAAAAGATGAATCTTTAAGCACACATCTGGGGCAGTGGATGGTAAGCATGCCATTCTTGTCCCTGTCCCTGCACCCCTCATTTTCCTTTCCGTACAGGATGGCATTCTGCTGGAGCCATTCCTCAAGGTCCCCCTCCTGCTGCCTGGTGAAGGTGTAGGGCATAACCTACCCCAGCCCTCCCTCACCACCAATGGGGCATTTGCCTCTGATGCTGTGTCAGACACAGAAGAAAGGGCTGCTATGCTGCCTTCAAATGAGGCAGGAAGGATGGGTAGTGGTGGGGACATATGCTACCACCCTGGTCTCCTCCTCCAGGGGTCTCCCATGCAGGGCTACCTCCTCCTGCACTATCACCTCCTGTGGCATCACCTCCTGCCACTCCTCCTCCTGGGTGGGCAACACCTGCATGGCAGGTTTTTTTGAGGGTTGTGCCCTCCCCCTGCACTGCTGCCTTTTTGGTGCCATCTGTAAAACACAAGTCTCCTCTCCAAAAAACTCTCCAGCTATGAATGAACATGCCTTGGAGTGACAGAGGTGCTTAAATCACCTTTTTTTTCTACTGACCATTTTTTCACCCCGGAGTTTTTACCTTCGACTATCGTCGACTGCCTACGACTGGCATCATGACCAACTGTGACCGGCTTCGACTAGACCAACGACTAAAAAAATATCGATTTTCCCCACGGCCACCTTTTTTTTTGTCGCGGTCAATTTTTAACATCTTGAAAAATACGCCGTCACCTAGCTGAAGCCTCGGCTACGCGGAGACCACTCTCGACCACGAAGGAGAGCGACGAAGACCTCCTACGACCATGTGGCAAACTCGCCAGAGGTCGCGGTTGAGGTCGCCCAAGTGGGACGGGGGCTGAGTGTGCAGGGATCGCTGCCCGATGGGCCGAAGGGCCTGTAATCCGCGCTGGATCTCTAAGCTAAACTAAAAAAAACAAAATCGATTAAAATAATTTGCACACGCAATGAATAATTTGCGTTTGTAAAAACATGTTTATTTGAAGGTTTTATTCACTTGATGAAACTGGTTGGTTGTTTTTGTCTGAGATGTTGATTATCAAAATGTGATTTATCTGTCGGTCTGAGAGAACAAATGGTACTGTTTACTGTGAGTTTTATGAGAGAGAAACAAAGATTTAAGTTGCTTGAATTGTGAGCTTCAGGCTTATCCTGTGCTAGATCATAATTGGAACAATGTTCTACCTGCAATGAGCAGGTTGTACCATGAAGAAAGATTGGATGTGTCTGCTGGAGGTTAGACTAGCGAGAGAGGACTTGTTTTAAACAGAGACTGCCAAGGGTCCTTTGACAGATTGGACATGGATAAGATGTTTCCTTCTTGTGGAGAGTCTAGTATTAGGGGTCATTCTGAAAATAAAGAGTCTCTGAATTAATTCAGACTTGAGATGAGTTTAGTTTAGTGTTAGTTTTGTATATTGTTGTCACGTGTACAGCGGAAAGGTTTTTAGTTGTACGCTATCCAGTCAGTGATAAGACTACACTTGATTACAATCTACATATCCATGGTGTACAGATACAGGATATAGGATCAAGGGAATAAGGTTTTGTGCAAGATAAAGTCCAGCAAAGTCCGACTGAAGATGGTCCGAAGATCTCCAATAAGGTAGATGGTAGCTCAGGACCACCCTTTAGTTGGTCCTATGGCTCAATTGGCTGATGAGGAAGGAAACTGTCCCTGAATCTGGAGATGCCGTTTTAGACAGTAGACAATAGACAATAGGTGCAGGAGTAGGCCATTCGACCCTTCGAGCCAGCACCGCCATTCAATGTGATCATGGCTGATCATCCCCAATCAATATCCCGTTCCTGCCTTCTCCCCATATCCCCTGACTCCGCTATCTTTAAGAGCCCTATCTAGCTCTTTCTTGAAAGTATCCAGAGAACCGGCCTCCACCGCCCTCTGAGGCAGAGAATTCCACAGACTCACAACTCTCTGTGAGAAAAAGTGTTTCCTCGTCTCCGTTCTAAATGGCTTACCCCTTATTCTTAAACTGTGGCCCCTGGTTCTGGACTCCACCAACATCGGGAACATGTTTCCTGCCTCTAGCGTGTCCAAACCCTTAACAATCTGATATGTTTCAATAAGATCCCCTCTCATCCTTCTAAACTCCAGAGTGTACAAGCCCGGCCGCTCCATTCTCTCAGTTTTCACACTTCTGTACCTCTTGCCTGATGGGAGGTGGGAGAAGAGGGAGTGACCGGGCTGAGACTCATCCTTATTTATGCTGCTGGCCTTGCCGAGGCAGCTCCGTTCTCCCAGAGGGTTGACAGTAATTTATAAATAACTTGTATATCATTTTATGCATGTGTGCATGTGTATGTGCGTGTGCATGCCTGTGCATGTGTGTGTATGTGTGTGTGCGTGCATGTATGTGTGCATGTGTGTGTATGTGTGTGTGTGCGTGTGTGTGCATGTGTGTGTGCGTGTGTGCCTGTGTGTGTGCGTGTGCATGTGTGTGCATGTGTGTGTGCGTGTGCGTGCATGTGTGCGTGCGTGTGTGCCTGTGTGTGTGCGTGTGCATGTGTGTGCATGTGTGTGTGCGTGCATGTGTGTGTGCGTGTGTGCCTGTGTATGTGCATGTGCATGTGTGTGCCTGTGTGTGTGCGTGCGCATGTGTGTGCATGTGTGTGTGCGTGTGCGTGCATGTGTGTGTGCGTGTGTGCCTGTGTGTGTGCATGTGCATGTGTGTGCATGTGTGTGTGCGTGTGCGTGTGTGTGCCTGTGTATGTGCATGTTTGTGCATGTGTGTGCGTGTGTGCCTGTGTGTGTGCGTGTGCATGTGTGTGCATGTGTGTGTGCATGTGCGTGTGTGTGCATGTGTGCGCATGTACATGTGTGTGCATGTGTGTGCATGTACGTGTGCGTGCATGTGTGTGTGTATGTGTGTCTGGGTCTATATGCCTGTGATACAGCTGCAAGCGTTTCCATGCAGCTGTACCGTAACGTAATATTGCATATGACAATGAACTCGACTTGTCTTTGGAACTCTGTTCCATCTGCCTTTAAGGAGGAGAGCATTTAAATATATTTAAGGCAGGGTTAGAGCATTGATAAGAAAGGTGAAAGTTTACAGGGGCTGCCTATATAATGAGGTCAGCAATTACCTGATTAAATAACGGAGCCGGCTTGAGCTACCGTGTGAGCAGAGAAAGTACGCATGACATTCCCAACATTGCACAGATTTATCTTTCCCAGAGGAGAATCTCTTTGTCTGGAATCTGACATCACCTTCTGCCCCAGAGGTGGGAAACATTAGTGCATAAAGCCAGCGTTGTGGCTGCTGACGGCAATGGGAGCATTTTACTCCAATGAATTGTCCTTTCTGTCTGACTTGTCTCTAAGTACCCTGTGATTCACTGCAGAGTAATTGGATTTGCATTGACAGGATCCATAAAGCACTTGTTTCTCAGCAGTAATATTGATGGAATGAGGTGTCACCTTTTTTTAAAAAAATGCTGCTGCTTAAGGATGCTGAATTCACGCCCTGCATTAAACCCCCTGATGAACCATGAAAGGTATAGTCAGCCCTTGCCATGTAATATTATCTCCATCTTATAGTTTTCTTTATTGCTATTGTACGTGACTATTGAATGTAGAATACAGGGCAGATGATTCAGTGCATAAGCAGGCATGCATTTTAATTATATTGACTGAGGCAGGTCTATTTGGGTTGACTTCCATTGCTATTGATGCCGCCTGATAGTACTGTACATGATTTGGGTCATTATTAGTCAGATGTGTTTACTCTGCACCTAGCCTGTGCTGGGCCTAAAGGTGTAAGAAGGAACTGCAGATGCTGGTTTTTACCGAAGACAGACACAAAATGCCGGAGCAACTCATAGAAACAAAGAAAATAGGTGCAGGAGTAGGCCATTCGGCCCTTCGAGCCAGCACCGCCATTCAATATAATCATGGCTGATCATCCAACTCAGTATCCTGTACCTGCCTTCTCTCCATATCCCTTTAGCCACAAGGGCCACATCTAACTCCCTCTTAAATATAGCCAATGAAGTGGCCTCAACTACCTTCTGTGGCAGAGAATTCCAGAGACTCACCACTCTCTGTGTGTGAAAAATGTTTTTCTCATCTCGGTCGTAAAAGATTTCCCCCTTATCCTTAAACTGTGACCCCTTGTTCTGGACTCAGCAGGTCAGGCAGCATCTCTGGAGAACCAGAGAAACATAGAAAATAGGTGCAGGAGTAGACCATTCGGCCCTTTGAGCCAACGCAACCATTCAAGATGATCATGGGTGATCATCCAGAATCAGTACCCTGTTCCTGTTTTCACCCCATATCCCTTGATTCCGTTAGCCCAAAGAGCTATATCTAAAGGGCCTGTCCCACTTAGATGACTTTTTTGGTGAATGCAGGAGACTCTGCTCTCGCCACATGGTTGCCACAGGTTCGCTGGTGGTCTCTGGTGAGTCTCCTTCATGGTCACGAGGAGTTCCCGCATTCTGCGAACTAGTCGCGGCCTCAGTATGGTCGCCACTAATTTTTCAACAGGTCGCCAAAATTGCAACATGTTGAAAATTCAGCGGAGACCAGAAAGACGCCACAACACTTTGGAGACCTCTTATGACCACAGGCTGTGCGGTCGTGAGAGGTCTTCTATGGTCGTGAGAGGCCACCCGCAACATGTCGCCAAGGGTCGCCTGTACGGTCGTGAGGGGTCTCCTATGGTAGTGAGGAGGTCTCCAAAGAGTCGTAGCGTCTTTCTGGTCACCGCTGAATTTTCAACATGTTGAAAATTTTGGCGACCTGTGTCGGCAGTCGCCTGTAAAGATCTCGTAAGTGGGACAGGCCCGTGAAATCTTAAGAACAGCTCGCTACAAGTGAAAGATGAGCAAAGTCCCTTTAAGGACCATCACAACAAATGTGCTTGGCCAGGCAGCAGGGGTTATAAATAACTGGCAGGCCTGCAACTACAGATGGCATGAGCAATTTTATCACTCTTTCCCTGACGCCAATATTAGTTGTGCGTCGCAGATGATTTACTGAAAAACAGTAAAATGTGAGAAAAAAAAAACGTCCAGCGTCAGGGGATGCAAGGCGTTGTAGTTGAAAAGTTCATGAGTGATAGGAGCAGAATTAGGCCATTCGGCCCATCAATTCCACTCCGCCATTCAACCATGGCTGATCTCTCCCTCCTAACCCCATTCTCCTGCCTTCTCCACATAACCCCTGACATGGAAAAGCTAATCACGAATCTTTCAATCTCAACCTTAAAAATATCCATTGACTTGGCCTCAATGCATTTTACAATTTTAGGTAATCTTCTATTAAACCTCCTCCTAAAAAACCCTCTTCCTTTCTCCCCCACCCCCCCATTTTCCTCTTCCCCACTCTCCCTCTCCGCTCCTGTGTCCAGCCTTGATAGTGTTTTCTGTTGAAGCAACCGGCAGGGTTGGTCTTGAGCGTACGCCTAGGGAGAGCGGTGGCGCAGCGGTAGAGTTCCTGCCTTACAGCGAATGCAGCGCCGGAGGCCCGGGATCGATCCCGACTACGGGTGCTGTCTGTACGGAGTTTGCACGTCCTCCCCGTGACCCGCGTGGGTTTTCTCCGAGATCTTCGGTTTCCTCCCACACTCCAAAGACGTACAGGTATGTAGGTCAATTGGCTTGGTGTAAAAGTTAAAATTGTCCCTGGTGTGTGTAGGATGGTGTTAATATGCGGGGATCGGTGGGCCGAAGGGCCTGTTTCTGCGCTAAACTAAACTAAACTAAATTAAACCTACTAGTGGCTTCTGTGCACCCCCCATTGTGAACACAAATCAAGACCCTTCTTTCAGACTGAGGAGGTGTCTCGACACGAAACGCCACCTATTTCTTCGCTCTGTGGATGCTGCCGGTCCCGCTGAGTTTCTCCAGCATTTTTGTCTCCCTTCGATATTTCCAGTTCCAGTTTAGTTTCAGTTTAAAGATTGTTACTGGAAAAAAAAAAAAATTGTGAACACAAAGAACACAGGGAGATGGATCATGTCCAGGCAGATTAAATTACATTTTCGACTTTAGCGATGCAGCGCTTTAGAGAAACAGGCCCTTCGGCCCACAGAGGCAGTGTCGACCAGTGATCCACCAACACGAACACTATCCTACACTTTATCATAAGGGACAATGCATAGTTTTTTTTTTGTTTTTTTTTATATTTAGAAAATTTTAGCGGTACTGTAAGTTACATCAGTGTACATCCCTTGTATTGTATTACAGTCATTGTACCCCTTATTTTTTTTTTAATATTAAGGCTTTAGAAAAGAGAGAATAGAGAGAAAAATAGCAGCGTAGAAAGTAGAAAAGTGAAAACGAGATGTGAAAATGCCAGAGCGTGACAGAGGGAAAGGAAACCCTTGAAGAGTTAGAAACGGGAATTAAAAGATAGACCCTGGAGAGGAAAGAAAAAAACGGGAAAAATAGAGAAAGAAAAAAGAAAAGCCAGTTACTTTATTATAAACATCTCGCAAAAGGAATCTACCAACTCGACTGTTTTTCTTCCCCCTTTACCAAGACCCGACACTGGTATTTTTTTGAGGTATTCTTGCACCTTATCCTTGTAATAGATTTATAAATGCAGACCACGTCTTATAAAAACAGTCTGATTTTCCTGCTAGTCGGAGTCTCGTATCTTCCAAGTGTAGCGTTTCGAACATAGATGAAATCCACATATTGACTGTGGGTACCGGAGAATTTTTCCAGAATTTTAAGATGAGATTTTTTCCAGTTGTTAAGTCATATTCAAATAGAGTCTTTTGAAACACGTTTAAATCAGGGCAGTCTTCTGATATCCCAAAGATTATCCAGTCTGCTTCTGGGGTCAGTTTTATTTTAAATATATTTGTGAAAATTTCAAAAATGTCAGTCCAAAATGTTTGAATTTTTGTACAAAATTCAAATGAGTGTGCTATATATATTAGCTTCTTGACATTGACATTTAACACATATAGGAGAGACGTTGGGAAAAAGTTTACTTAATTTAGTTTTCGAATAGTATAATCTGTGTAAGATTTTAAATTGTATTAAGGTGTGTTAGTTAATTAGTTGAGCATTTATGCACGTTTGATAAATATTCTTCCCACCTTTCTTTGGGAATTTTCATACTTAATTCTTTTTCACAACGCACAGTTTTACCAAGCCAATTAACCTGCAAACTTGTACGGCTTTGGACTGTGGGAGGAAACTGTAAAAAAACAGAGAAAACCCACACGGTCACAGGGAGAACAAACAAACTCCGCGCAGACAGCTCCCGTAGTCAGGATCAAACCTGGGTCTCTGGCGCTGTAAGGCAGAAACTATACCTCTGCGCCACTGTGCCGCCCCTAATATGAGGAGCTGTTCCTCCAGTTTGCATGTGGCCTCACTTTGGCAAATGGAAGAGGCCCAGGTCAGAAAGGTCAGTATGGGGATGAGAAAGGTAACTAACATATTAAAGGGCCTGTCCTACCAGCATCCGACTCCATGCGATGAGCGCGATCAAACTAGAAGCGGGGGCCGCGCGGAGGTCGGGTGATCCCTGTACAGGGCCGTTCCCACCAGCATGCGCCTGCACGCGGCAAGCGCGACCAAACCGGCAGCAGGGGCCGCGCGGAGGTCGGGTGAGTGGCGCAACGCGGCGCAAAGTGAGGCGAACTTGGAGCGAAGTCCAAGGTAAGTTCGCCAGGACAGAGAGGAGCCCACAGAGAGGGGCACAGAGGCACACACACAGAGGGCCACGGAGCAACACACATAGAGGGTCACGGAGGCACCTACAGAGAGGGTCACGGAGGCACGACGTCGAGGCGGTGTGTAATGCGTCGAGGCGACTGCGAGCCGACAAGCCGTTGCCGCGCGGAATTTTTGAACATGGTCAGTTTTTCGGAGCCCCGCGCGATGTCGGGACGAACTCCGCACAATTCCGCACGGCTCCGGCGATCGAAGTGGGACCGGCCCCGCAACGCCGGACGGCTCAAGCGACCACGTTAGGTCGCGCTCATCGCATAGAGTTGCATGTTGGTGGGACAGGCCCTTTAGTAACCGAGATTTAGTAATCCAGCAAGCCTTGGCGGACTGAGCGCAAGTGTTCAGCAAAATGGATCCATTAAGGAGCAATTATTATCTGGGGACCTATATTACATCTGTTCCAAGCGTTACATGAATCTTACATCTTTATGTGGCTCAGCACTTAATAACAACATCTGTGAGGTGTGACGTTATTGTCCTACCTCGGTATAGGAACAGTTCGAGTCACCTCTTCGAGTCATAGTCGTGCAGTGAAACAGTGTGGAAACAGGCCCTTCGGCCCAACTTGCCCACACCAGCCAACATGTCCCAGCTGCACTAGTCGCTTGCAGCTCTTGCTCTACCATGGACTTGGTGGTCTTTTCCGATTAGTATCCCGGTGAGCCTGGCGTCGGGAGTATCTCAGCGGGCTTGGACCTGCCATGCAGGCCATGTTCCATGCGCCATGCCGCCATGTAGGCAAAGAAGTACAAGAAGTTTAGGGGTAACATGAGGGGGAACCTCTTTACTCAGAGAGTGGGAGCTGTGTGGAATGAGCTTCCAGTGGAAGTGGCCGAGGCAGGATCGATTTTATCATTTAAAAATGAATTGGATAGATATATGGATGGGAAAGGAATGGAGGGTTCTGGTCTGAGTGCAGGTAGATGGGACTAGGTGAGAGTAAGTGTTCGGCACGGACTAGAAGGGCTGAGATGGTCTGTTTCCGTGCTGTAATTGTTATATGGTTATATGGTTATGTCCTCCACGCTGACACACTGGTCAACCTGAGGAGCACCTTCAGCAACAGACTGGTTCCACCAAGATGCAGCACAGAACGCCACAGGGGATCTTTCTTCCCTGTGGTTATCAAACTGTACAACTCCTTCCCCTTCTGCCATGGGATAGACTGACTCCCCACCCCCCAATCTTTGCACATCCCCAATCCTTTCCTCTTTAATTTCATGTTTCATGTATTTTGTGTGTGTATGACTGTTGGCAGATCAATTCCACTGCTGGGATGAATAAAGTTCTATCGTACCATTATCGTATCGTATCTTATCGTGGAACCAGCTCGCCAACCGCAGACTCTAAACTACCGTAGTTGTCTGTGGAGTTCTTTGCATCAGAGGTGGGTTCTCTGGATGCTTTCAAGAGAGAGCTAGATAGGGCTCTTAAAAATAGCGGAGTCAGGGGATATGGGGAGAAGGCAGGAACGGGGTACTGATTGGGGATGATCAGCCATGATCACATTGAATGGCGGTGCTGGCTCGAAGGGCCGAATAGCCTATTGTCCATAAGTTGCATTCATATATCAGACAACTGCACCATCCTACCACAACCAGCGAGCAGTCCTGAACTGCTATCTATGTCATTGGTGACCCTCGGACTATCCTTGATCAGACTTTGCACTCAACGTTACTCCCTTATCATGTATCTGTACATGCTGCAACAAAAGCTTTTCCCTGCACCTTGGTACACTAGACACAGGATCATAGAAACATAGTGAATAGGTGCAGGAGTAGGCCATTCGGCCCTTCAAACCAGCACCGTCATTCAATTTGATCATTGCTCATCAACCCCAACCAGCAAACCAACTAGACCAATATGATCATGGCTGATCATCCAGAATCAGTACCCCGTTCCTGCTTTCTCCCCATATCTCTTGATTCCATTAACCCTAAGAACTCTCACTTGAATTCACCCAGTGAATTGGCCTCCACTGCCTTCTGTGGCAGAGAATTCCACAGACTCACAACTCTAAGGCTGAAAATGTTTTCCCCCAATCTCAGTCCTAAATGGCCTACCCCTTATTCTTAAACTGTGACCCCTGGGTCTGGACGATGTTTCTCAACATCGGGAACGTTTTTCCTGCATCGAGCCCTGTCCAATCCCTTAAGAATTTCATATGTTTCCCGTATAAACCAAACCGAACAGAACCGGTTAAGGTCGAGCGGAGTTTGCAGTCGTGCACACGAGCGCGGCATGGGGTGCAAGGTGGGGGTGGAAATTTGGCAAGAGGCAGCACCGCAGGTACGTAGATTTAGACACAAGAATCGCACACAAGAAATAAAACAAACTAGACATAGAATTTACCAGAAGAAAGTCCATGCAATAAAATAAAGCAAGATATTTGAGCAGGAAAGTACAGGCTGAGTTAAACAAAGACAATAAAGAATAGGTACAGGAGTCGGCCATTCGGCCCTTCGACCTTCTTCGAGGCTGCTAACGTTGGAGTCAGTGCTTTAAGATTACGGCTGGTGCAGCGGTTGAGTTGCACGGAGCAATGGAGACCCTGGTTCGATCCCAACTACGTTCTCCCCGTGACCGCATGCTTCTCCCACACTCCAAAGGCGTACAGGTTTGTGGGTTAGTTGGCTTGGTACAAGTGTAAATTGTCCGTAGCGTGTGTAGGATAGTGTTAATGTGCGGGGATCGCTGGTCGGTGCGGGCTCGGTGGGCCGAAGGGCCTGTTTCACGCTGTAGCTCTAAACTAAACTAAAATAGGAGAATAGAAGATGGAGGAGGGGCAGGGAGCTATGAGTGAGTGCAGCTTCCCAACGCAGACGTGCGTTACAAGCTAAGCCTGCTGAAGCTGTTTGAATTCTGATCATGCCCGTGTGAGCGCTCGCAATACACACTGATGATGAAGGCCTTCCAGCCTCGGCTGAATGATGGATATGTCAGCTCATCACAAGCACCTCGTTCCTAATTTGTTTGTGAGGACCCTGGCACCTCGTGATGCCATCATTTTTACATTGTGGGGAGGTGCTGCTGTTGTAAGGGAATGACTGACTCCTGCACCTGTCTGTCTGTCTGAAGTAAAGGCGTTTGTGTGAGCCGGGCTGACTCTGGGCCGCACCCTGCCGGGACTGGGCAGGTTACACATCAGCACCAGGCTGCCGGAGCCCAGACCTCACTCACAAGCAGCCTCCACAAACAGTCTGTTAGCAGCAGTCGATGTCCGTCACAGACTCCCTCTGCCATGATGGCAGGCATGGGTGTGACATTTGCCAATGTCACTGCAGGTGTGTAGCTCACAGTCGCAGACACGGACAGGCCGCTGGTCCCGGCGTGTGAAGGTGGGTGGGGGAGTGGGGACGTACCTGGCCAAATAAGGCCCTTTTGTTGCTGTGTCCCTTGCCATAGAGGGAGTACAGAGAAGGTTCACCAGACTGATTCCTGGGATGGCAGGACTTTCATATGAAGAAAGACTGGATAGACTCGGCTTGTACTCGCACAGAGAGTGGTGAATCTGTGGAATTCTCTGCCACAGAAAGTAGTTGAGGCCAGTTCATTGGCTATATTTAAGAGGGAGTTAGATGTGGCCCTTGTGGCTAAAAGGATCAGGTGGTATGGAGAGAAGGCAGGTACGGGAAATTGAGTTGGATGATCAGCCATGGTCATATTGAATGGCGGTGCAGGCTCGAAGGGCCGAATGGCCTACTCCTGCACCTATTTTCTATGTTTTTATGTTTCTATGAGAGTATGGCCAGTGGGCAGGTGCTATAGACCTGCATGGGAAGGCAGACGCTCCCGCCCCCACGAGTCTCGGGCGGATGAGTCTCGGGCAGATGGCCGTCCATCTAGGAGAGGGAAAACTCTGATTTAAAACCTCCACTGCCTTGTGGCCGTATCCAGTCATGGAAAAGGCTCCTGGAGTAAACCTCAAGAAAATCCGGAGTCGGAGCCCCTAAGGCAGTTCATCATTGTCTACAGCCTCGCTCTGGCAGCTCCTGCGACGGCGCTGGTGCCAAACTGTAACGGCCCTGCTGTTCCTTTGGATCGATCAGCGACGTGGAGAGGGGGGGACGTGCTGCATGGGCAACAGCCTGTCTGTCCTCCATGTGACATCGCCCAGGCTTGCATCCGACCACACATCACCCATGGTCAGTTATGACCGAGAGGGGCCTACTAGCGAAAGTATCTATCCACTATGAGTGTGTGTGTGTGAGAGAGAGAGAGACAGGGAAACAGGGAAACAGGGATAGAGAGAGAGGTGTAGAAAGGGGGAGAGAGAGATAGGATAAAGAGAGGGAGAAAGATATAGAGGGGGAATGAGAGAGAGAGAGAGAAAAATAAATATGGAGAGAGCTATAAGGTGGGGAGAGAGGACGGAGAGAGATAGAGAGGGAGAGAGAGAGAAAGAGAGAGAGTTACAGGGGTACAGAGAGCGAGAGAGAGGGGGGTAGAGAGAGGGAGAGAGAGCGCTGGTCACCGCGTGGGGTTGAGAGTATTGTAAAGAATGAATGTACTGTTGTACTACAATGATTTTTTTTGATATTGTGTTATTTTGATTATGTTTTGACGTGTTGTATCACATGATTGTGTCGAATAAAGTTTGTGGAAGGGAATAAAAAAGAGAGGGAGAGAGAGAGAGAGAAATAGAGGGGGTGGAGAGAGGGAGAGAGATAGAGAGGGGGGAGAGAGAGAATTATAGGGGAGAGATTTATGGGGGAGATCATGATCAGCCATGATCACATTGAATGGCGGTGCTGGCTCGAAGGGCCGAATGGCCTGCACCTATTGTCTATTGTCTATTGTCCATTGGGACAGGCAGCATCTCTGGATAAAAAAAATGGGTGACGTTTCGGGTTGAGTGAATTCTTCAGATTGAATGACTATCTACCTCATCGGAGACCCTCGGACTATCTTTGATCGGACTTTACTGGCTTTAACTTGCACTTAATGGTATAACCATATAACCATATAACAATTACAGCACGGAAACAGGCCTTCTCGGCCCTTCCAGTCCGTGCCGACCATTTATTTTCCCCTAGTCCCATCTACCTGCACCCAGACCATACCCCTCCATTCCCTTCCCGTTATTCCCTTTATCATGTACCTGTACACAGTGGATGGCATGAATGTAATCATGTCTTGTCTTTCCACCCAATGGTTAGCACGTCAACAAATGCTTTTCACTCTATTGTCTATTATCTATTGAAAGAATGATAGAGGGGAGGAGAGAGAGAGAGACAGAGAGAGAGAGAGAGAGAGAGAGAGAGAGAGAGGGAGGGAGGGGGGATAGAGAGAGAGAGAGAGAGAGAGAGGGAGGGGGGATAGAGAGAGAGAGAGTTATAGAGGAGGTGGGGATGGAAAAGATCTGCTGCTTCCACCTGAAACCAACCATTAGTTGAGCCCGCTGTAACAAACCAATGTGCCCGCTGTGGTGTGGTGGTGCTGAGAGTTCAGAGTTTAGAGTTAGTTTACAGATCATGCTGTAAGACTCTGTGACATGGTTCATTTCTCAGCTTCCCACTGCTCCAGGTTACTAGCTATGACCTTCCCTTCCCTGCTGTCCTGTCGGCTGGAATAAATGGGGTGGAGGGTGATGGTTGCCTTCTCCCGATCACCTGAGCCATGGAGAGTAGTGTACGGGCGGGCATTGTGTCCGTCTCTCTGGGCTGATGCAGAATACCCCGGTTATTGTGGGGAGCTCATGTAGGAGAGGATTAACACCAGTGGACTGGGACAGGAAGAAACCTTTTCTGTACGTGAAGCCGAGTATACCTTGGATATATTATTATTTATTTTTATTAACATTATACTTATGGGCGCCTTTCAAAGACTCTCAAGGACGCCTTACAAAATGTAATAAGCAGATTACAAAACATATAAGCAGAATAAAACAAAAAACAAAAAAAAATAGTGGGTTCATCAACAACACAAAATTCAAAGAGAAAGCAGCGGCAGCTTAACGCGCCAACGTTATCCCATTCAGCTTCAGTGTAGTTTGGAGATACAGCACGGAAACAGGCCCTTTGGCCCACCAGCCTGCCCACCAGCGATCCCCACACACTAGCACCACACTGTGGACAATTTACAATTTTAGCCAAGCAAGGTAGCCAACAAACCTGTACGTCTTTGGATGTGGGGGGGAAACCAGAGCACCCGGAGAAAAGCCACGCAGGTCACGGAAGGAACATACAAACTCCGTGCAGACAGCATCCATAATCGGGATGGAACCCGATCTCTGACGCTGTAAGGCAGCAACTTTACCACTGTGCCACCTCTGTTTCACATTTCCTTATCACACAGAAGAAGGCCGTTCGATCCATTGGGTCTATGCTGGCCATCGGAACATTCTTAATGATGGCTTTACCAAGGTCGTATCTGGACTTCTTGTAGACCACTGTATCATCAGACATGAATGCCCGGTGTCTGGTCTTCAGAAAAGCACGGATCTCAAAGTTCATCCAAGGCTTCTGATTGGAAAACACTCAGAGGTTACCCATGTGTGTATATATTTATATAATGGTATATGGACACACTGATCTGTTCTGTAGTCAATGCCTACTATGTTCTGTTGTGCTGAAGCAAAGCAAGAATGTCATTGTCCTATCTGGGACACATGACAATAAACTCTCTTGAATCTTGAATCTTGAATCCTAGTCTTCCGTTAGTTTTCCCGTGACCCCTTCTCCCAGCATTCCCATCAATTTTCCCTCAGATTCTCACCATGCACCTCCACTAAGAACGATTTACAGCCGCAGTCTAACTGATCAACCAGTTCGATTTTGGGAAGTGGAGGAAACCTGAGCACCGGAGGAAACGAAGAACATGCAAACTCCACACAGACCGCACTGGATCTCTAGCCTGACTCTCTCAGTTTCAATTCCAGTTTAGTTTATTGTCACGTGTACCGGGGTACAGTGAAAAGCTTTTGTTGCATGCTATCCAGTCAGCATTGAAGACAATCTATGATCACAATCGGTCTGTAGAAGGGTCTCGACCCGAAACGTCACCCATTCCTTCTCTCCAGAGATGCTGCCTGTCCCGCTGAGTTACTCCAGCTTTCTGACTCCACATGGTTACAATCGAGCCATTTACAGTGTAGTACGAAATGTTGCTGCATGGGTGTAGATTTAAGAGTGTGGAGCGATGGTAATATGTGCTTGTAGATCTGCTTCTGTGGCGGGCACGCACAATAGACTATAGACAATAGGTGCAGGAGTAGGCCATTCGGCCCTTCGAGCCAGCACCGCCATTCAATGTGATCATGGCTGATCATCCCCAATCAGTACCCCGTTCCTGCCTTCTCCCCATATCCCCTGACTCCGCTATTTTTAAGATCCCCATCTACCTCTCTCTTGAAAGCATCCAGACAACCTGCCTCCACCGTCCTCTGAGGCAGAGAATTCCACAGACTCACCACTCTCTGTGAGAAAAAGCGTTTCCTCGTCTCCATTCTAAATGCCTTACTCCTTAGTCACCGGGGCTGGAGCGATATCTCCAGACACCCGAACCGAATGTTTGGCAAGGTTATGGGCCAAATACAGGTGAATGGAACTAGCCCAGTGTACCAACTTGCTTGGCATAGACAAGATAGAACTAAAGGGCCTGTTTCCCTGCTCTAAGGCACTAAAACATGTGTGGACAGGACATCGTTCACTGCTCAGGGAAGCAGCATGAAACTGCCTGCTCATATGAACGCCTGCATTCAACTGAAGCTCATTGCTGTTGAAATTAATAGACGTGAAGTTTAGGCCAGAGTGATTTTTATTCGGAGGCCTGTAGGCTTTATTCAGGATGTGCGCTTTTTCACTACTAAATGGCTCATGACCGTGAAAATGGAAATGGGTCCTTTGTGTAAGAAGGAGCCTGCCCTGGCTGTGTTAACCCTATGGTGCGTGTTTGTGCCACACTAACAGCTTGGCCTGGAGAACCTTGTCATAGAAGATTCAAGGAAGCCTTTCATAGAAACATAGAAATTAGGTGCAGGAGTAGGCCATTTGGCCCTTCGAGCCTGCACTGCCATTCAATATGATCATGGCTGATCATCCAACTCAGTATCCTGTACCTGCCTTCTCTCCATACCCCCTGATCCCTTTAGCCACAAGGGCCACATCTAACTCCCTCTTAAATATAGCCAATGAACTGGCCTCAACTACCCTCTGTGGCAGAGAGTTCCAGAGACCTACTTTCAAGCCTACATGCATCCGGGCTGAATTAACATTATCTTCAGACACAAAAGGCTGGGTTTTTTAGGCGACTACAGGTGACTAGGCTGTCGCCACATGGTCACCGGGGTGTCGCCTGTAGGGTCGTGAGTCGTCTCCTCAGTCGCCCATGAGTCGTAGCGCCCTTCTGGTCGCCGCTGGATTTTCAACGTGTTGACAATGTTTTTTGTTTTTTTTTGTTGTTAAATATTTTTATTAGAAGTAAGTACATATCAAAAGAAGAATATACATATCACATACATTCTTAATATTATTAATATTAACAATTATATCTAATTTGTACTTCTATACATTTTTCATTTTTAATATAGATAGGAAGAAAAAAAAATAGTAGGTTCATCATCAGTAGAGAAAAATAAAGTAAAAATAGAAATTCAAAAAGATGAATGAAGTATTAAGCGGTTTATACATCATTGGAGATATATCCATGGGTTATTGTGTGTACATATTCATCTATTCCTTCGTTCAGGCTTCAGTCAAGATCTCGCACCGAACCACTTTGACCCGTTAAATATTCAATAAATGGAGACCATATCCCTCTGAATTGATCCAACTTGCCCAGAAGGACAAGTCTTAATCTTTCCAGATGAAGTGTCTCCGACATTCCAGTGATCCACATTTTGATTGTTGACAATTTTTCGGCGACAGTGGGTTTGACGCCAGTGAGCGCAGCTTGACGTAGGTCTGGGACGTGCTGCTTCAATATCGCGGAGCTGCGGTTCGTAGAGCTTCCAGTAGAGCGGGCGGCGCTAGAAACGTGGGCGACTCTCTGTGCAGTGTACGTGAGGTTCAGTTTAGTTTAGAGATACAGGCCCTTTGGCCCGCTGAGTCCGCGCCGACCAGCGATCCCCGCACATTAACACTATCCCACACACACGCTAGCGGCAATTTAAGTGGATTGAAGTGAAGTAAAGTAAAGTAAAGTATCCTTTATTATCATTCGGACCTTTCGGTCTGAACAAAATTTTGTTGCCTTGCAGTCATAACATATAAATAAAAAACAAAACACAGAATAAAAACATATTTAACATCCACCACAGTGAGTTCACCAGGCACCTCCTCACTGTGGTGGAAGGCAAAGTCTTAAAGTCTTTGTCTTCTTCCCTCCTTGTTATCCCTCTGCGCTGAGAAGATCCAGGCCTCCGATGTTGTCGTCCACCAGGCCCGCGGCCGAGCCTCCGAAGCCGGGCCGCCGCCACCGCCGTCACCGGAACACTGGACCACCGCCACAGCTCTGAAGCAGGGCCCGCCGCTGGAATGCTGGAGCCCCGCAGCTCTGAAGCCGTGCTCGTGCTGCCGCCACCGCTGGAACGCTGGAACGCAGCCACAGCTCCGAGGCTGCCAGCTCCGCCATTAGGCCTCAGCACAGACGGTGACTGGGGACACAACATGAAAAGTCGCACCCCCCCCCCCCCCCCCGGAGGGAGAGACTAAGACCCTGTTTCTCCCACCCACCCCCCACCCCCACACATACACAGCCTAATAAACCAAAATTTTAACTAAAACAGACACAAGGAGACAAAAAGGAAAGAAAAAACAGACGGACTGCAGGCGAGCCGCAGCTGCCAAGGCAACGCCGCCACTTCCGGAAGGTGGAGGTATATAGCTCTAATAGTTTAGTTTAGAGGTACAACGCGGAAACAGGCCCATCGGCCCACCGAGTCCGCACCAACCAGCGATCCCCGCACACTAATACTTCCCTACACACATGAGGGACAATTTTACATTTTACGCCAAGCCAATTAACCTACAAACCTGTACGCCTTTGGAGTGCGGAGGAAACCAAAGAAATCTCAGTGAAAACCCAGGCAGGTCACGGGGAGAACGCACCAACCAAAGATCCTACAGCGGAGCAAGATAGACCACTCCTGCTGAATGCAATGGGCTGACGTGTAGTACGCAACGGAGTGGAACGTGGGCCTTTTTTTCAACCATTTCAGTAACCTGAACCCGACCCGACCAAGTAATTTTTAACGAGGATGTTTCCATAACCGGCTTCCGTCTCTGCGCTAGTTATCTTTGCTCTGCTACGGGATCTTTGGTGCGGAGACGGACGCCGGTTATGGAAATGGGGCCGAAAATTACCCAAGAATCTGCCCATGACCGTACTACAGGGTTTTCATCGGGTGGTCTATCTTGCTCGCTATAGGATCTTTGGTACAAACTCTCATAGTCAGGATGGAACCTGGGTCCCTGATTCTCCAAGGCAGTAGCTCTTTTGACTTATTGGTGTAGAATTGTACTTCCATCTCCCCTGTTTGCTGTCTGGGGTAATTCTTTAATGTTATCGGCTGCCCTGCCAGCTGGTGTGCTGGGGATTAGCTGCTGGGTGCCGGGGAATCCTTTGAAATGATGTCTGATAGCAACACGGCAGCAAAGGGAAAGTCGTTGCGTCAGAAGTTGCTAGCTCGTTGATCTTGAATAATTCACTCAACAGAGGCAAGTGGAAACACACAACAAGCTAATATTTCCTATGTAACTTAATTTTTTGTGTGTGCATGTCAGGCTCTGGGTTAAGTTCAGTTCAGTTTAGTCTATTGTCACCTTGTACCGTGAAAAGCTTTTGTAGAGTGCCATCCAGTGAATGGAACGACAATACATGTTTACAATCGAGGTTAAGTTAGTTATCCTGTTTAGATTGCTTTGACTTCTCATCTAACGGTAGCCCAGGAGAGGCTGGTGTATTAAATGGGCTGGAGCAGTGGCGATTCAACTCGATTCAATGATACTCGATTGTCACCTGTCCCGAGGTATAGTGAAATCCTTTGTTTTTGCATACAATCCAGTAACATCATGCAGCTGACCTGTAAGGGGTGGCACGGTGGTGCAACGGTAGAGTCGCTGCCTGACAGCACTTGCAGCGCCAGAGACCCGGGTTCGATCCCGACTATGGGTGCTGTCTTTATGGAGTTTGTATGCTCTCCCGTGGGTTTTCTCCGAGATCTTCGGTTTCCTCCCACACTCCAAAGATATACAGGTACATCGGTTGGCGTAACTCAGCAGGATCGCAGGCAGACACTAAAATGCTGGAGTTATGCAGTTCTTTCTTAGGAGCCTGTCCCACTGTACGAGGTAATTCAAGAGTTCTCCCGAGTTCTCCCCTGATTCGAGCTCATGTAATGTACGTAGCAGGTACGTAGGAGTTTGTGGATGTCACGTAGAGGCTCGTACGAGTAACGGTAGGTACTCGGGAAATCCGGTCAACTCATGACATTTTTTCAACTGTGAAAAATGTCCACGAGTAAAAAAATACTCGTGATGAAAAAAATTGTTACTTTTTACACATACGGCCCTCTACGTACCCGCTACGTACATTACACGAGCTCGAATCAGGGGAGAACTCGAGAGTACTCTTGAATTACCTCGTACAGTGGGACAGGCCTTTTACACAGGTTACTTGGCTCGGTATAAAGGTAAATTGCCGCTAGCGTGTGTGGGATAGTATTAATGTGCGGGGATCGCTGGTCGGCACAGACTCAGCGGGCCAAAGGGCCTGTACCTCTAAACTAAACTAAACCTCACCTGCAGTGCACTGAGAGTCGCCACATTTCTAGAGCCAATAAAGTTACACAAATTTACAACCTTACCTACCCGCAGCGGTGAACCAAGCCTGCCGCCGCACGTGGCAGCAGGGAGCCCCCACCCCCCGCCGGCCCCCGTCCTCACTCTCAACGGCGCAGGTCCCTTCTCGCTCTCGTCAGTGCGGGTGAGGGAATGGGATTCTGTCCAATGCCTAGAGTAAAGGGCCTGTCCTACCAGCATTCAACTCGAATGCGATGAACGCGATCAAACTTGAAGCGGGGGCCGCGCGGAGGTCGGGTGATCCCTGTACAGGGCAGTTCCCACCAGCATGCGCCTGCATGCGGCAAGCGCGACCAAACTGGCAGCGAGTGCCGCGCGGAGGTCGGGTGAGTGGCGCAACGCGGCGCAAAGTGAGGCGAACTTGGAGCGAAGTCTTAAAGGTAAGTTCGCCAGGACAGAGAGGGGCACACAGAGAGGGGCACAGAGGCACACACACACAGAGGGCCACGGAGCCACACACATAGAGGGTCATGGAGGCACCTACAGATAGGTTCACGGAGGCACGATGTCGGGGCGGTGTGTCATGCATCGAGGCGACTGCGAGCCGACAAGCCGTTGCCGCGCGGAATTTTTGAACATAGTCAGTTTTTCGGAGCCCCGCGCGATGTAGGGACGAACTCCGCACAATTCCGCACGGCTCCGGTGATCGAAGTGGGACCGGTTCCACGACGCCGGACGGCTCAAGCGACCAGGTTAGGTCGCGCTAATCGCATAGAGTTGCATGCTGGTGGGACAGGCCCTTAATAGTTCTTTAAATCTGCTGTTGCTTCACTAAATGTAACAGTCATTAATTCCCCGAAGCAAATAGTCTCATTGCTTCCTGCACTGTTCAATGGCCTCGTGGCTCCCCGACATGGATAGCTGAATAATGCCCACAGCCAACAATGGACCATTTCTTTGTGAGATGGTCCACCTTTCTTTGATCATCGCCGCTTTTTGCATAACTTATATTCCTTTCTCCTAAGTGCCGTCCATATCTCTTGTTCCCCTCTCCCCTGACTCTCGGTGGAAGGGTCTCGACCCGAAGTGTCACCCATTCCTTTTCTCCAGAAATGCTGCCCGACCCACTGAGTTACTGCAGCTTTTTGTGTCTTTAGATAACTAATAATGGGAGCCTATGCCGTGGGTAGTCTTCAAAGGAATTTCAACCAATTCTGACACTCTTCAGCAAGTGGAATTACTTACTTACTGCCTATTATGCCTCCTGGTTTGTAGGGCAGCAACGAAGGTCCTCCACTCCTGTCTGTTCCGGGATCGCTTCTGGACACTACCCCAGGTCAGGTCCATGGTTTTCACTTCCTCCTCTACAGTTCGACGCCAGGTGGTTTTGGCTCTCCCTCTTTCCATTCCGGTGTCCAGTGCAGGGCTATTATTGGGATGCTGTCTGGTACATTTGTCCTAGCATCTGTCGATAGCCCTGGAAGTCCATCACGCCCAGGAGTGTTGGTTCCTTCAGTTGCTGTTTCCATAACATATTTGTTTTACGAGACAGGGTTGTTAGCCCTGTGCTCAACAGCCAACCTGGTGGACCAGTGGATCAATCGCTCTTCGTCTCGCCTCTACCCTTCGACCTGTCGAGCATGGGAGACCCTAACAGGACGAATCTCCCGCTGGTGTAGCTCTAGGGGTCACTGAGACACACAAGCTCCCCGATCATGACAAGGTTGCAATCCAACGGGGAGTGAGTGGAATTACCCTGGCCAATGGGTGTTCTTAGTCCTGGCCAACATGCTCCAATGCTCCAACATGAACCCTTCTTCAGACCGAAACCCTTCTTCAGTTCTTCAGTCCTTCGCTCCATAGATGCTGCTGCAACCGCTGAGTTTCTCCAGCACTTTTGTCTACCTTCAATTTTCCAATAAATGCAGAGGAACATAGAAAGTAGAAATATGGAACTCAGATGATGATTTACCAGTGAAGGTACAAAGCGCTGGAGTAACTCAATGGGTCAGGCAGCATCTCTGAAGAACATGGGTAGATTCCGTTTCAGGTTGGGACTCATCTTCAGACTGACAAGCCTGACTTAGAAAGGCTGAAGAAGGGTCCCGACCCGAAACGTCACCTATTCCTTCGCTCCACAGATGCTGCCTCACCCACTGAGTTTATCCAGCATTTTTGTCAGCCTGACTTAGAAAGTAATTGTACTTCCAAAACACAATATCCACATAGAAACAGAGAAACATAGAAAATAGGTGCAGAAGGAGGCCATTCGGCCCTTTGAGCCTGCACCGCCATTCAATATGATCATGGCTGATCATCCAACTCAGTATCCTGTACCTGCCTTCTCTCCATACCCCCTGATCCCTCCAGCCACAAGGGCCACATCTAACTCTCTCTTAAATATAGCCAATGATCTGGCCTCAACTATCTTCTGTGGCAGAGAATAGTAAGATTGAACGAGAACTTACCAGTTCGAAGGTTGATCATTATTTCATGAGGAGTCGAAGTGAGGGATTTCGTGAAGAGCCCGCCGGCGCGCATGCTCGACATACTTCAAAGTAGCGGCGTGGAATCACAGAAACCAATCAAGAAATGACTTCACATAGTAAGAATGAAACGACTAAGATTACCAGCTGAAGGTGATTGAGGGTTGGGCGAGGAGGGCACGAAATCCCTCACTTCGACTCCTCATGAAATAATGATCAACCTTCGAACTGGTAAGTTCTCGTTCAATCTTACTATTTCATTTCGGAGTCACGTGAGTGACTTCGTGAAGACTTCAAAGCTTCTGTGATGACACGCCCTGGACCACGTCCATGCTGTCACACCACTACCAGGGATGGATGGGAGGAATAACTTGCTGACTAGTCCATACTGCAAAACAAAGCATATTTATTAACAAACAAATCAAAACCCCTCATTCGGGGACATCTCCACGTTCTTGCCCCGCATCTAGCACGGCTTCTGCGAACTGTAGAGGCGCAGCAACGGGCCGGTTGTAGAACCGCTGGAACACCGTCTCATTAGCCCATCCTGCTGTGGCGAGAATATGGTCCATGGGCACCTCCATGACCCTCGCCGCCGACGTCGATGCAGCCCTGGTGGAATGAGATTTGAACACATTAGTGTCGATACCTGACTTACCCAAGACGACTCGAAGCCACCTGGATATCGTCTGTGTTGTCACTCGATGGTGAGGTCTCTTATGAGTGACAAGCAGGTATCTCTCCATTCCTCTGATGCTTGCCGTCACCTTGACGTAGTAACGGATATGGGAGGCTAAGCATAGCCTAGCATCGGCGGGGTATGCCGGGAACTTCAGCTGCAGCCCTGTGCACCCAGGTCTGTGTTGCTTCAGTAGCTCGTCAACAAAGAAAACTACTTCTGTGGGGGTAGACATCATTCTGTCGACACGTAGTTTGTGGAGTGTCTGTACCCTCTGTGCTGAAGTCAGCGCTAGTAACATCACCAGCTTCATGGTGAGTTTGTCCAGCTGGAGCCCTTCCATGGGGGACCACGTCCTGAGCAGAGTTAAAACGTCCCTGACATCCCAGGTGACATTGCAACGTGGTGTAGGCGGATTCGTATTGAAAATACCCCGCATGAGCCTGGACACTAGCCTGTTGGATCCCACCTCAATATTGAGGTAGAATGATAGAGCGCTCCTGGCGCTGTTGATGGCACTGTAGCTTAAGTGTTCATCATGGTGCAACCCCGCGAGGAATTCCAGGACGTCGGTTATAGTCACGGCATCGTACGTGATGCGAGAGCGGCTGCAGAAGGCTTCCCACTTCCTGATGTGAGAGCGGTATCTTCGCCTTGTAGACTCTCGGCACGACGCCGCAATGGTATCCATGGTCCGGGTAGACAGGCCGTATTGTTCTAAAGGCCGATTCAGAATCTGCAAGCCAACAAATATAAATAGCCATGGCAGGGATGTGGCTCCCCTGAAACAGGGTGAGTAACTAATTCTGGGCTACCCTGCAAACGGACCCAAGGTTCACTGAGCGTGTCAAAGACCATCGGATACCACGGCTGTGTAGGCCAGTCGGGTATGATAAGGATGCCCTTGGCACCGTCCATCTGAATTTTACGTAATACCCGACTGATGAGGCAAAACGGGGGGAATGCATAGAAAAAGCAATTCCCCCAGTCTAGCGAGAATGCATCTAACGCTATAGCCCCTGGATCTGGTTCCCACGCGACGTAGGTTGGTACCTGATGGTTCAACCGGGACGCAAAAAGGTCAATGTCCGGTTTCCCAAATTTGGCTGTGATTTTTGCAAAAATTTCAGGATGTAACATCCATTCAATATTATCATTGAACTTGCGTGACCTGGCGTCCGCCACAATATTAAGCTCACCTGGCAAATAGGTAGCTGAAATCCAAATGTCTCTCTTGACACACCAGAGCCAAATTGAATTAGCCAATTTATCACATGAAACTGACCTGGTACCGCCCATGTGGTTTAAATATGCCACCGCTGTGGTATTGTCTATTTGGAGCCGGACATGTGCTCCAATGATCTTGGAACAATATGCACGAAGTCCGTGAAAAGCTGCAAGCAGCTCCAAATAGTTGATCCCTTGTGATACCAACATCGTATTCTCAAGGGTATCCCATCGGCCCCCACAACTAGAGAATTGATTCGTAGCTCCCCAGCCATCAGAGCTCGCATCAGTTTGTAAGTATATCATCAGTTCCGCCTCAATAATAGTTTTGAACGATTTACTAATGTGGCAAACCCACCATCGTAATTCATCCAATGCTGCAGGCGGCAGCCGCATTGATCGATCATAATGACCAGCATGCCGTCGCAACGCAGCGATCTTGGCTCTCTGCAAGTTTTGATAATGCAGAGGTCCATACCGGGCTGCCGGAAACAAAGCCACAATCTTGCCAATGACAGTAGCTGTGTGACGAATCGATGGTATACGAGTATTAATCAAGTCTGTACATGCCTGTGTTACCTCCTCAATTTTGTTAATTGGTATGGTGACTCTCATGCTAATGGAATTCACCTGGAACCCCAGATAATTAATTACCTGGGTGGGGCAGAACTTAGATTTTTCTGGATGAACAATGAACCCAAGCTGTTGGAACAAATTGACCGCAGCTGCCACCCCTTGTTGTGCTAATTCCAAGGTGTGGCCGACAATTAAAATATCATCTAAATAGGCCATAACAATATGATGTCTTTGTCTTAAATAAGCCATAATTGGCTTCACCAATTTAGTAAATAAGCGAGGGGCTGTGGTGAGCCCATTAGGCAACGCCCTATATTGCCACAGCTGATCCATCCAGATAAATTTTAAAAACCTTCTGTAATATTTTTTCATAGGTACGGTATAGTACGCATCCTGTAAATCTATGCATGCCATAAAGCACCCTTGTGAAATCAATGATTTGGCCGTTTCAAACGTGTCCATTTTAAAATGAGTATATGTTACAAAGTTATTCAGAGTGGTTAGATCAATAATGACTCTACAGCCTCCATCCTTCTTAGGTCTAGTGAAAATATTGGAAACAAATTCAACGGGCTCATGAACCGTTCTCTCTATGACCCCTTTCTGTTCCAACCTTAAAATTTCCTTATAGCCTACTGACTGTTCCGCAGCCGTTAGTTTGAAAGTACGACCCGGCCTATGCTGAGGTGGAGGGATGTCCCCATTAATAAACTCAATACTATGGCCCTGAATATTCCGTAACACATACTCATCGCTGGTAATGTCACCCCATGCACCCGCAAACAACCGCAAACGCCCACCAACATGTGGAGTTAAACAAAGAGAAAAAAGAGAACCAGATCGCCTCACCTCTGTGGTTACCGGCGGTCCCTGACACGAGTGGGTGGTCGTGGAGGTGCTGGGTTGGTTTGAGGTCGTGGCGTCCTCATTTTCCACCTCGGCTTCTGCCGAGCCTGTCCTAAAAAAGACCCCTGGGGTTGGGGTGGCTGATATCGGTTTGGAGCTGGAGGGTAATTCCTGGTGGAAGTGCTGACAGACCCTCGTGAACGGCCAAGTGGGGCTTTCGAGCTTGATGGCGTGGGGGCACTGTGAGAGCGCATGAGCCCCACGGTCTTGGCTTGTTCATCCAGCTCTCTGACCCTTTTGGAGAGGTCTTCGCCAAAGAGCTGACGGGGCGGCGGCGGCGGCGGTGGTTTGCACAACCCTGCAAACTTAGGGTTGAGCGCTGGGCGGATGCTGTTCTTCCGAAAGCCGTTTATTTCGTTTTGAGTAGCGCACAGAAGCGCCAGAGCATCCTCCTGGTCCAAATTAAGCTCCTCTCCGTCGACCGACCGCACAAAGGCAGTAATCCCGGCCATGAGGAGTTTCAGGATCCGCTGAATTTTCAGCTCCTGCTGACGGATAGCCGCACTGATGTTGCCCCATATTGGCGTATTGACCACAGGCACGTTGAGGGAATTGCAGTTTGATGGAGCCTTGTGACGGCTCATGGCTTGTAGTAGGACTTCCTCCTGAAGCTGGTGATTATTTAGGAAGTCCACTGTGGCTGCCAACTTCGTATTGATGGGAAGCCCCAACGAATGAGGGGCTGCAAATTTGGTAGCCACATCGAGGAGGTCCTCCGCCGGTAATTCAGGCGGGGGTGGGATGGGGTCAACCACGGCCTCCTCGTCCTGCTGCTCCAGGCTGGTGTACGAAGCTGGTGATGAAGCCCTGTGCCTGTCGCTGCTGGATGCCTGTTGTTGTTGACCTTGTAGGAGAAGCTCCAGCAGCCGCTCCATCCGGTCAATACGCCCTTCACCCTGAACACTCAGGTGGTCGGAGTCCTCCGGCTCTGAAAATTGGCCGGGGCTCCTGTCATCGGCCCGCACCTCGTCGAGGCCCTGCCGGTGCCGGTAGTTGTCGTCGACAGCCGCCGAGGCGAAACTGCGCGATTCCTGCACGGGCGTGTTCAACCGCCTCCGTTTAGCGGGAGCGGAAGCCGTTGCCTCTATGGACAGATGCGGCATGGTGTCGGCACCAGCCGAAGCCTGGATACCTTGGGCCCGTGCAGGCTTGCCAGCTGCCCACATCGTGGACCTTGCCGACGCATGGTCTCGCCCACCCATCCATGGGGGGCTCGGCGACCGTGACGGGACCCCCAACTGACTCGTCCCGGCGTCGAAAGTTGGGGGGCGACGGCTGGACCTCACAGCTGCCCCGGGTCCCGTCCTGGAACCTGACCGCTCCTTGGCGGCAGGCAGAGCCTTAGCCCCGACAGGGTTAGGCTGCTGGGCTCCTGCCCTTCCCCTTCTCAGAGGGCTGCGTGAAACGGGCCGTGCAGCCGCACGGACCCTTCTGCTCGAAGCCGTCAGCAAGCCTGCTGACGACCTGGCTGCCATGGCAGAGTCGTCCTGCTCTGGCGGCACACCACACTCCTCCTCGTCGGACTCCTCCGAGCTGTGGTGTGCGGGCGGGTCCGGACCTGAAAATACAGAGCTCACCGACATCTCCGCCCTCGTTCCGGTCTGCGTTGCAGGTACCCCCGACAACTCTCGCTCCGGAACTGCTGGCCGGCGACTTCTCCTCGAACTCCGGCCTCTCCCATCCATGTTCTTGCTGTGAAGCAAACACAACAAGAACCACCAACTTAAGGTAGCATACTTACCTGCGTGGTTCCCTTATGAAGGGCTGGCGAGGAGCTCGCTCCTCCGTCAGCCGTCGCAGCAACGCGATACGACGATATGTCGAGCATGCGCGCCGGCGGGCTCTTCACGAAGTCACTCACGTGACTCCGAAATGAAATTCCAGAGACTCACCACTCTCTGTATGAAAAATGTTTTCCTCATCTCGGTCCTAAAGGAATTCCCCCTTATCCTTAGACTGTGACCCCTTGTTCTGGACTCCCCAACATCGGGAACAATCTTCCTGCATCTAGCCTGTCCAACCCCTTAAGAATTTTGTTCGATTCTATAAGTTCCCCCTCAGTCTTATAAATTCTAGCGAGTACAAGCCAAGTCTATCCAGTCTTTCCTCATATGAAAGTCCTCATGGAAGATCGTCACCTATCAATAACCCGTGCCTGCCTTCTCCCCATATCCCTTGACTCCACTAGCCCCTAGAGCTCTATCTAACTCTCTCTTAAGTTCATCCAGTGACTTGGCCTCCACTGCCCTCTGTGGCAGGGAATTCCATCAATTCACAACTCTCTGGGTGAAAACGTTTTTTCTCACCTCAGTCTTAAATGACCTCCCCTTTATTCTAAGACTTCATCCACAGTAGAAAGAGAAATGAGCACAAATTTCAAAGCCAAGCATTCTGTGCCCTTGTTTCATGTCTGTTTTCTGCTAATTTGAAGGTGGCTTATGAGAAACCTATTCAACTGGAAAGACTGATATTATTTTATAATCGTTAATATAACAATTTCCCCGTGAGCTGGTTCTAATATAATAGATTTTATTCTTTTAGTGAAAACGTTATCTGTGTTGGGATGCATTTCTTTAGAAGATTGTCAGGATGTTGAATGTATGTGGAAACGTGAAACCTCTGGATCAGTTGAACAGAAAGAATCTGATAACTTAATGGATAGTAATTAACCAACTTGAATCTAATTGTAGGATTAGGGTGTATAATGGAGGAAAAGTTGAGCAAGTGCGAGCGGGGTTCAAAAGGTTTGAAAGGATCATGAGCAGGCAACCTTTTACCACAAAGGGTGGCACACATACAGAACGAACGGCAGTGGAAGCAGTGGAGATGATAGTATTATAATGTTTAAAAGACATTTGGAACAATGCATGGATCGATAAGGCTCAGAAGGACAAGGGCCAAATGCAGGCAAATGGGACCAGCTCACATGTTCACAAGGTATAGGAGTAGAATTAGGCCATTCGGCCCATCGAGTCAACTCCGCCATTCAATCATGGCTGATCTCTGCCTCCTAATCCCATTTATCAGTCTTCTCCCCATAACCCTTGACACCCATTCTAATCAAGAATGTATCTATCTCTGCCTTAAAAACATCCACTGACTTGGCCTCCACAGCCCTCTGTGGCAATGAGTTCCACAGATTAACTGCCCTCTGACTAAAGAAGTTCCTCCTCACCTCCTTTCAAAAAGAGCGCCCTTTAATTCTGAGGCTGTGCCCTCTGGTCCTAGACTCTCCCACCAGTGGGAACATCCTTTTCCACATCCACTCTATCTACACCTTTCATTATTCGGTAAGTTTCAATGAGGTCCCCCCTCAACCTTCTAAACACCAGCGAGTAGAGGCCCAGTGCTGTCAAACGCTCATTAAATGCAAACCATGTCATTTGCTGGGATCATTCATGTAAACCTCCTCTGGACCCTCTCCAGAGCCAGCACATCCTTCCTCACATATGGGGCCCAGATTTGCTCACAGTACTCCAAATGTGGCCTGACCAGCGTCTTACAGAGCCTCAGCATTCCATCTCTGTTTTTGTATTCCAGTCCTCTTGATATAAATGCTAGCATTGAATTTGCTTTCCTTACTACTGTAAACTCAGTTTCTGGTGGCACGGTGACGCAGTGGTAGAGTTGCTGTCGCAGAGACGCGGGTTCGATCCTGACTACGGCTGCTCGCTGGAAGACAGCGGGTGGGAACAGTGCGGAGAGCCGTGTCATTCCTCGCATGCCAATGTTGCAAGTGGTAAAAGTGTTTGTTCATTTTGAGCTCCGAATTTTCTTTGAATCAATAAATACGTCGCAACTGGAGAATGGGGGTGCATGGTGCTTTGAAAGAAGTGGTCTCTTTGAAAGTCAACACAACACAACACAACAGCCAACCACGAACAGTGATTTTGCACAGAGCTGTGTTGTCTTATACACCCGTGGACACAAGCGATAGATAATAATGTTGGAAGAAATGCATTATGAGCGCACATCAAAGCTAGCGCAGCGGCCACTAAGCACAAAGGCAATTGACTTGTGAAAGTATTATGCGAATGATGTATCATGGAGAGATTTTCTCCCTGTCTACTTTGATCCCACGTTTCAAAGGAGTATGTTTTTAATTGCAAGAAAAGGCTGGAGTAACTCAGCGGGACAGGCAGCATCTCTGGAGAGAAAGAACGGATCGGAACGTCACCCATTCCTTCTCTCCAGAGATGCTGCCTGTCCCGCTGAGTTACTCCAGCTTTTTGTGTCTATCTTCGGTTTAAATCAACATCTGCAGTTCCTTCCTACACATATTTATAATTGCACCATGTGCACACCTGTAAAATGTCTCTCCAATTCTGCTGCTGAATTGCTGGAGAAACTCAGCGGGTGCAGCAGCGTCTATGGAGCGAAGGAAATAGGCAACGTTTCGGGCCGAACCCTTCTTCAGTTCTTCACTCCTTCGCTCCATAGATGCTGCTGCACCCGCTGAGTTTCTCCTGCACTTTTGTTTACCTTCAATTTTCCAGCATCTGCAGTTCCTTCTTAAACACTGCTGCAGGATTAAACATGCAATTCTTGGCTTGCATGACGTCAGCTAATGTGTTCAATCCACTGTTGGAATCGCACATGCAATGACATTATTATATTCCATTCACTATTTGATAAGGAAGTGTGAAAACGCACACCACCAGATTCAGAGACAGTTTCTTCCCAGCTGTTTTCAGGCAACTGAATCATCCTACCACAACCAGAGAGCAGCGCTGAACTAGTATCTACCTCTTTGCTGACCCTTGGACAAGCCTTGATCGGACTTTACTGGCTTTACCTTGCACTAAAGATTATTCCCTTATCATGTAACTATATTGTTTAGAATTTAGAATTTAGAAGATTGAGGGGGGATCTTATACAAACTTACAAAATTCTTAAGGGGTTGGACAGGCTAGATGCCGGAAGATTGTTCCCGATGTTGGGGAAGTCCAGAACAACGGGTCACAGTTTAAGGATAAGCGGGGAATTCCTTTAGGACGGAGATGAGAAAAACATTTTTCACACAGAGAGTGGTGAATCTGTGGAATTCTCTGCCACAGGTAGTTGAGGCCAGTTCATTGGCTATATTTAAGAGGGAGTTAGATGTGACCCTTGTGGCTAAAGGGATCAGGCGGTATGGAGAGAAGGCTGGTACAGCATACTGAGTTGAATGAGCAGCCATGATCATATTGAATGGCGGTGCAGGCTCGAAGGGCCGAATGGCCTACACCTGCACCTATTTTCTATGTTTCTATGTTTCTATGTTTCTATACACGGTAAATGGGTTGATTGTAATCATGTATTGTCTTTCTGTTGACTGGTTAGTACGCAACAAAAGCTTTTCACTGTACCTTGGTATACGTGACTAAACTGAACTAAACTAAATCCTCTTCTTGCATGACTTCAGTTAATGTGTTAATTCCACTGTTGGAGACAACTAACACATGCTGGTGTCGCACATCCAATTACATCGTTATGTTCCATTCATTATTCGCTTAGATATTTCCACAACAATATCCCACAAGTATGTTGGGAGAGATCTCCCCGTTGCTAAACACTTTAATTCTCCTTCCCATTCCCACACAGACCTTTCTGTCCTGGGTCTCCTCCGTTGTCAGAGTGAGACTAAACGCAAATTGGAGGAACAGCATCTTATATTTCGCTTGGGCAGCTTACAGCCCAGTGGTTGAATATTGAGTTCTCTAACTTCAGGTGGTCCCGGCATTCCCTCTCTCTCTATCCCCCCCCACTCAACTTGCACTAGCTGCTCGTTTTCACCCAACAAACATCTAAAGGCCCTGTCCTACCAGCATCCGACTCCATGCGATGAGCGCGATCAAACTAGAAGCGGGGGCCGCGCGGAAGTCGGGTGATCCCTGTACAGGGCCATTCCCACCAGCATGCGCCTGCATGCGGCAAGTGCGACCAAACCTACAGCGAGGGCCGCGCGGAGGTCGGGTGAGTGGCGCAACGCGGCGCAAAGTGAGGCGAACTTGGAGCAAAGTCTTAAAGGTAAGTTCGCCAGGACAGAGAGGGGCACACAGAGAGGGGCACAGAGGCACACACACAGAGGGCCACGGAGCCACACACATAGAGGGACACGGAGGCACCTACAGAGAGGGTCACGGAGGCACGATGTCGAGGCGGTGTGTAATGCGTCGAGGCGACTGCGAGCCGACAAACCGCTGCCGCGCGGAATTTTTGAACATAGTCAGTTTTTCGGAGCCCCGCGCGATGTTGGGGCAAACTCCGCACAATTCCGCACGGCTCCGGTGATCGAAGTGGGACCGGCCCCTCGACGCCGGACGGCTCAAGCGACCACGTTAGGTCGCGCTCATCGCATAGAGTTGCATGCTGGTGGGACAGGACCTTAACAATGGTCCTGTTTCCTTTATCATCGTTACTTTTTTGCATATCTTTCATTCATTGTCTATATCTCTGATTTCCCTTATCCATAACCAGTGTGTAGAAAATAGGTGCAGGAGTAGGCCATTCGGCCCTTCGAGCCTGCACCGCCATTCAATATGATCATGGCTGATCATCCAACTCAGTATCCTGTACCAGTTGTCCACAAGAATGTCCATAAGTTAAAAAAAGGTCGGCATGGAAAAAATGGATAATTTGTATTCATAGGTAAGTCGTAGGTTAGTAACTCGAGAAACAAAATGCAAACATGACCTCATTTCATCATGTGATCATTTTCCACTCGTAGCTAGTCGTAGTTGGTCTTAGGTGTGGAAGACCTAGGTCGAGAGAGGTCGTAGGAGGTCGTAGACATAGTCGTATACATAGTCGAAGGAGGTCTTTTACTTTGGCGAGTCAACACGACCGTGACATTTTTTCCAACTCGTCTAGGGTCTTCTAAACTGGTGAATTAGGTCGTCCAAGTGGGACAGGCACTTTCCACAGAGGGTGGTGCATATATGGAACAAGCTGCAGAGGAAGCAGTGGAGATGAGTACAATTACAATGTTTAAAGACATTGAACAGATACCTGTACATGCAAAGTTTCATAGGGATACGGGCAAAATGCAGGCAGAAGGGACTCGCTCAGATAGATATCTTAGTTAGTTAGCATGGATGAAATGGTCCAAAGTGTCTAGGGATGCCCTCATATTCTCACTGGAGATTCTGCTTCCCTTTGCTTCTCCTTAACGCGTGAATCGTGATCATGCCTATTTCTGCGGCTGGTCTCTCCCCATTTCCTTTACCAAGTTGGCCTTTATTAAACTCAAGCACAGTCACACTGTGATGCATCAATAGTTCCCCTGGAGTGAATGCTATGATGGGACGTGGTATTGATTAGAAAGTTATCTGAAATTATTCATAGTTTAGATTCAAACAACCTTGGAACTGCCTTTTCAAAGCTTTCTTGAGAATGCATAAATACATTTCTGCTAAAGAGTTTAAGAAGGAACTGCAGATGCTGGAAAATCGAAAGTCGACAAAACCAAAGATCCTATAGAGAGCAAGTTAGATCACTCAACGAAAAAGACGTAGTACGGTCATGGGCAGATTCGTGGGTAATTTTCGGCCCCATTTCCGTAACCGGCTTCCGTCTCCGCACCAAAGATCCCGTAGGATAATACTGCGGAGACAGAAGCCGGTTACGGAAACATCCTCGTAAAAATTAAAGTTATTTGGTAAAAATCTTCTCCTCATTTTCAGAATTTTAATTTTTAACACAAACTGTCCCCCCGCAACGTTGATTACACTGCGAGTCGGGTCGGGTCGGGTTACGGAAATGGATGAAAAAAAGCCCCACGTTCCGCTCCGTTGCGTACTGCACGTCAGCCCATTGCGTTTAGCAGGAGTGGTCTATCTTGCTCCGCTATAGGATCTTTGGACAAAAGTGCTGGAGAAACTCAGCGGGTGCGGCAGCATCTATGGAGCAAAGGAAATAGGTCTGAAGAAGGGTTTGGGCCCGAAACATTGCCTATTTCCTTCGCTGCATAGATGCTGCCTCACCCGCTGACTTTCTCCAGCACTTAGGTCTACCTTTCTGCTACATTGTTAGAAGTAAATAATGTTGGGGAGTTAATGTATGTTTAATAATATTCCTTCTGGTCAAGCATTTAAATGAATGGATTAAATTGTAGTTCATTATCTGACTTCAATTGTTAAGGTACAACAGGAGATGGGAAGATTGTTTTTGGTCCCTCAATTGTGCATTCAGTTCAGTTGAATTGCACGATCCTTCCTGTCGAACTTCAATCCATTTACAATGTGTATCAATAAGGACCAGAAGAAGGTCATTGACCCTCGGACGAAAATCAACACAAACTCTCTGATCGGATCAGCAGCCTCCTTGTTTTGTGAAGCTATCGTTTTGGTGGTCTTGTTCCACAGAGTTGGCGGATTGCAGATGTTGAGATGTTCAAAATTGTCAACATTTATAATTGGTCGATGGCACGATGGAACAGCAGTAGTTTGCCACTTCATTGGCTATATTTAAGAGGGAGTTAGATGTGGCCCTTGTGGCTAAAGGGATCAGGGGGCATGGAGAGAAGGCAGGTACAGAATACTGAGTTGGATGATCAGCCATGATCATATTGAATGGCCGTACAGGCTCGAAGGGCCGAATGGCCTATTACTGCACCTATTTTCTATGTTTCTATGTTTCTATGAGTTGCTGCCTTATGCCCCTGTCCCACTTAGGAAACCTGAACGGAAACCTCTGGAGACTTTGCGCCCCACCCAAGGTTTCCGTGCGTTTCCCGGAGGTTTTCGTCCTCCGGCAACCACCTTCAACTAGCATCGCAACCGGCTTCGACTAAAAAATTAACGATTTTTAAAACTGAAACCACTTTCGACCATTAGGGAGACTGACAAAAACCTCCAGGAACCGCACGGAAACCTTGGGTGGGGCGCAAAGTCTCCAGAGGTTTCCGTTCAGATTTCCTAAGTGGGACAGGGGCATTACAGCGCCAGAGACCCGGGTTCCATCCTGTATGGAGTTTGTATGTTCTCCCCGTGCCCAGTGGGTTTTCTCCTGGTGCACCAAGTTCCCCCACACACTCCAAAGGCATACAGATTTGTGGGTTAATTAGCCTTGGTACAATTGTAAATTGTCCCTAGCTGGTAGGGCAATGCCAGTGCACAGGGATCATAGGTCGGCGCGGACTCGGTGGACCCTTCTTCATGACGCCTAAGGATTTTGGGGATGACTTCAGCCCCTCTGTAGACATCCTTGATCAGTCCACAAATACTGCATATTGTTGTAGAGGTGGTTTATCCTCACGCAAATATTTATTTGGATTGGACTAGCCTCCATGAGCTGCACAGTGGACTCTTTCCAGAGATCATCTTGCTGTTTTGCCTCACCGGTTTCTTCAGCCGTGAATGAAAAGTCATCATTCATCAGTTGTAAGGTAGAAAATTGTACACTGACTACCGACATCTGAATCCATTTCTGCTTGAATGGGTAGAACGTCAACAATTGTGTTGTGCTTGGGAGCAAAAAAAATACAGTGTTCGACTGTGCATTCATATGAGATCAACAATACCTGCAATCCCTGCTAGCTGAATGCTTCTAAAAATGGAATCATTTATTTTGGATCTAGAATTGTTATTGGTATCCAAAACACACTGCCAGAAGTGGTGGTGAAATCAGATACATTTACTATGTTTAAGAGGCATTTAGACAGACACATAAATAGGCTAGCTACATTCCGCCTTCAGGCAAACCAGTGGGACTATCGTAGATGGGCAAAAATGATTCTGACATGTAAAATCTGACTTGTGTAAGGGTTAACGGAAATTCAGGGAGAGACATGGTGAAACAGTGTTAACTAAATTATGTGTGTGCGAGTGTGTGTGAGTGCGTGAGGGTGTGCGAGTGTGAGAGTGTGTGCGTGTGCATGTATATATGTGTGTGTGTGTATATATATGTGTTTGTGTGTGTATATATGTGTGTGCGTTTGTACGTATATATGTATGTGTGTGTACATGTGTGTGTATATGTGCGTATATATGCGTGTATATATATGTGTGTGTGTGTGTGTGTGTGTGTGTGTATGTATGTGTGTGTGTGTGTGTGTGTGTATATATTTGTGTGTGTACACATGGGTGTGTATGTGGGTGTGTGTGTGTATATGTGTGTGTGTGTGTGTGTATATGTACGTGTGTGTACATATATGTGTGTGTGTGTCTGTGTATATATGGGTGCGTGTATATATATGTGTGTGTGTACATGTATGTGTGTGTATATATATGTGAGTGTGTGTGTGTACACGTGTGTGTGTGTATGTGTGTGTGTATATATATGTGAGTGTGTGTGTGTACATGTGTGTGTGTGTATATATATGTGAGTGCGGTGTACACGTGTGCGTGTGGGTGTGTGTGGGTGTACACGTGTGTGTGTGTGTGTGGGTGTATGTGTGTACACTGGTGTGTGTGTGTGTACACGTGTGTGTGTGTGTGTACACGTGTGTGTGTGTGTGTGGGTGTGTGTATGTGGGTGTGTGTGTGTGGGTGTGTGTGTGTGGGTGTGTGTGTGTGTGTGTGTGTGTGTGGGTGTGTGGGTGTGTATGTGTGTGTGTGTCTGTGTGTGTGTGTACACGTGTGTGTGTGTGTGTGTGTGGGTGTGTGTGGGTGTGTGTGTATACCTTTATATAACCTTTAATACCTTTCTGAAAAGGAATCACTCACCCAGAGCTGTTGTTCCTGACACTTACGAGGAGATAAAGAAGTGTAAATCCAGGTGGATTTATCGGATGTGTGCGGTCAAATCCTTTGTAAAGATGCAATGAAAAGTCCAACCATCGGTGTTTAGCAGCAGTGCCAGTGTGGATCTGAAAATGCACCTGGAACACGTTTGCCTCTGTTGAAAATATCTCCTCTTCTCTCGGTTGGGCTCCTCTGGACATGGTGAAGTCACACCAGAACTATAGAACTGAAGAAGGGTCTCGACCCGAAACGTCACCCATTCCCTCCCTCCAGAGATGCTGCCTGTCCCGCTGAGTTCCTCCAGCATTTGTGTGTCTACCACCACCAGAACTACAAGGTTGTTTTGTAACGGTGTGTCGGTCAATAATTCATGTCCAAACCTTATTAGACCATAGACTTTAGAGATACAGCGCGGAGACAGGCCCTTCAGCCCACCGAGTTCGCGCGACAAGTGTCCACCCTGTACACTAACACTATCCTACACACTAGGGACAATTTACAATTATACCGAAGCCAATTAACCTACAAACCTGTAGGTCTTTTGAATGTGGGAGGAAACCGGAGCACCCGGAGAAAACCCTTGTGGTCACAGGGAGAACGTACAGACAGCACCCAATGTCAGGATCGAAGTCTCTAGCGCTGTAAGGCAGCAACTTTACCACTCTGCCTCCCAGTGGTTAATAGCCTAGTGTATATGAATATCTTTCCTCTGATAGACAATAGATAATAGGTGCAGGAGTGGGCCATTTGGCCCTTCGAGCCAGCACCGCCATTCAATGTGATCTTGGCTGATCATCCTCAATCAGTACCCCGTTCCTGCCTTCTCCCCATATCCCCTGACTCCGCTATTTTTAAGAGCCCTATCTAGCTCTCTCTTGAAAGCATCCAGAGAACCTGCCTCCACCGCCCTCTGAGGCAGAGAATTCCACAGACTCGCTACTCTCTGTGATCTCCATCTCTCTCCTTGTGGACCGCATCCAATCAGAAACGCATCAATACTTTGATAACCACCTTAGCTTGGTTTGGTGTATATGTCCATTGAAGGATGCACCATCTCTTGGAACCACAACAGGGTTGAATGCAGAGAAGGGCGTTGTTTAAGTGTGAGTACTGCACAGGGTTAACCCTCTACACTTTCTCCATGGCCCTGCACAAGATAATCTCTGAAAGAATTTACCCAATTCCTGTTTGAACGTTACCACCAAACTTGCATCCACTGCCCAGGCAATATGTCCCAGGTCTCACTGCTTTAACCTTTTTCTCTCTGTTGAGGAACGTAACAAAAGCAAGATGTTTGAGAGGTGTGGTGTTTAGGCTGCACTGTGATCAAATACCTGCAGGAATATCTGACAGACGTTTGAACAACAAGCAGAAGAAAGTGATGTGGAAGCCAAGATTAGATCACCCATTGATAAAAATATATCTCTAGATGCTCCTGCTCACATCATCAGTGATGTAACCTGGGGTCATTGGGTGTTTCGGGTCTTTCAACATCAGACACCCTCGCCCAGGCGCCCAGCCGTGGTTGATCAGACCACGACTTGTGTTCAGGTGGCATTCGCTCCTCCCCATGGACCTTCTCTACTGATCCAGTGCCATCTCGAGGCCTTCTCCGCTGCCTCTGTGGTGTTGTTGATGGCTCTTCTCCTCGCCACTCCATTAATGCCCAGTGCACTCAAGGCTTTGTAGAGCGATTGCCCTGCAGAACCTCTGCAGCCAACCTCGATGGGCAAACACCTTGCCTTCCAGCCCAGCTTACGGCAGTTTTTGACCAGCTCCTCATGGGAGTGGCGGCGCTGCCCTGGCAGAAGCGGCTCGCCTGCAGTCTGTCTGTTTTTCTTTTTTTTTGTTGTTTTCTTGTGTTGTTTTAGCGTTAATTTGAGTTATTATGTAGTGTATGTGTGTGGGAGGGGTGGGAGAAACGTTTTAGTCTCTTCCCTTTGGGGGGGGAGGGGACGCGACTTTTCTTGTCGTATCCCCCGTCTCCGTCTCCGTCTGCGCTGAGGCCTAATGGCGGAGCTGACGGCCTCCAACTGCGACCGACCTCGAGGCTCCGGAGGCTGAGCCAGCCAGGACTTACCAGCGCGGGGCTGGCCGACTTTGGGGCTGCGGCGGGTTCAGGCGTTCTGGCGTTCCGGCGGCCCGACTCGGAGCTTTGGCGGCTGTACGGTGGCGGTGGCAGCGGCAGCGACTTCGGAGGTTTGGCCGCGGGCCCAGTGGACGACATCGTCGGGAGCTCGCAGGTCACAGGTTGGTGACCTGTTTTTCCGGAGCTCCCGCGGCAACAGCTGCGTCCGCTGGACTGGAGGGCGGCAGGTTCGGCAGCTTCGGGCCGTGGAGTTGAACCGGCCCGTTCGGGGAGCGCGGTTCAGCTGTGGGACTTATTTACATCACCCGGTGCGGTCACAACATCGGAGGCCTGGGTCGCCTCAGCGCAGAGGAAGAGGAAGAACAAGAAGGGAAGAGACAAAGACAAGATTTTTGCCTTCCATCACAGTGAGGAGGTGTGTGGTGAACTCACTGTGGTGGATGTTAAATATGTGTTTATTGTGTATTTTTTTCTTTACTATATGTATGACTGCAGGCAACAAAATTTTGTTCAGACTGCAAAGTCTGAATGACAATCAAGTTTTCCATGATTCCATGATTACTTGGTCAGCTTCCTCTCGTGGGCCTCCTCCAGATGGTCCTTCCATGGCACTGTCAGTTCCATTATCTTATTGAATGGTGGAGTTGGCTCCAGAGATCAAGTGGTCGACCCTGCTCCTGTTTTTTGTGCAGTTCTATTCCAAGCATGCTTTTGAGTTTAATTTAGTATACAGCGCGGAAACGGACCCTTCGGCCAACTGAGTCTGCGCCGACCAACGTTCCCCGCGCGTTAACACTATCCTACACACACACATGAGGGACAATATTTACACATACACCTGCAGTCAATTAACCTACAAACCTCTACCTCTTTGGAGTGTGGGAGGAAACTGAGAATCTCGGGGAAAACCCACGCAGTTACGGGGAGAACGGACAAACTCCTTACAGACAGCACCCGTAGCCGGGATCGAACCCGGATCGCAGGCTCTGCATGCGCTGTAAGGCAGCACTCTACCGCTGCGCCATCGTGCCGCCCTGTTCAATAGATAGCTGTGACAGAAATCCTCTTACAGTTCTTAAGCAGCTCTGGCGTGTGATCAGCCATGTTGGTCTTCATGTATTGTGCCTGCTGCAACTGCAGGTGGAGGGGATTTGTCTATTATTAATAGGGTCATATAGTCATAGTGTGGAAACAGGCCCTTTGCCCCAACTTGTCCACACTGACCAACATGTCCCATCTACACTAGTCCCACTTGCCGGTGTTTGGCCCGTATCCCTCTAAACCTGTCCTATCCATGTACCTGTCAAACGGTTTCTTAAATGTTCTTCAGCGGATGCAGCAGCATCTAAGGAGCGAAGGAGATAGGCGACGTTTCGAAACGCCACCTATCTCCTTCACTCCTTAGATGCTGCTGCACCCGCTGAGTTTCTCCAGCTCTTTGTGTAACCCTCAATTCTCCAGCATCTGCAGTTCCTTCTTTAACTCTTAAATGTTCTTGATCTCCCTTTGAATTTGAATCCAGATTTTGTTCAACATTGGCATAGAAACAGAATGCTGGAAATGTTTGGCCGACCAAATAACTTGGTCGAAAAATAAATTTACCATTGTGGTACAATAACAGGTTAAAAGTGCCTCTAATTTCCACATTTCCAGCATTTTGCTCCTGTTCCTGCCTGGAAGTTGAAGGTAGCTTCTAACCGGACAAAATGGGGAGGATATGTGTAGGAAGGAACTGCAGATGCTGGTTTAAACTGAAGATAGACGCAAACAGCTGGAGTAACTCAGCGGGACAGGCAGCATCTCTGGAGAGAAGGAATGGGTGACGTTTCGGGTCAAGAGCAGACACGAAGAAACGTCACCCATTCCTTTTCTCCAGAGATGCTGCCTGTCCCGCTGAGTCACTCCAGCTTTTTGTGTCTATCTTCGGGGAGAACATGTAGCCGGGCCAACGTGTTTATCCTCGTACTCCCTCAGCAACGGCAAGACATCGCAACTTTAGCCAGCCGATTGAAGGAACTATTCTTCACAGCTGGACCTATCATTGCTTGTTATTGCAGATGCCAACCCTGTTCTGTATTAAAATCATACAGGAAGACATTCATTCACTGTGTCAGTGATTGAGCGGAAGGAAATTTGTGAAAGTGACATCGTGTCTTCTGATCATCATGCTGATTGAGAATTCTGATTAATAGCAAAATTGCCTGATGTCACTCCTTCAGAAAAAAACCCCCTCAGATGTCAAAGGAAGCTCTTCAGCTCTCGTAGCACCCTGCACTTTTTGTGGAATTTTATAGGGATTGGTTTTCAGTGCTGATACACAAGCTTTAGTTTAGAGAAACAGGCCCTTTGGCCCACCGGGTCCGCGCCGGCCAACGATCGTCGCACACCAACACTATCCTACTTTTACATTTACCAATTAACCTACAAACCTGTACGTTTTTGGAGTGTGGGAGGAAACCGAAGATCTCGGGGGAAACCCGCGCAGGTCACTGGGAGAACGTACAAACTCCGTACGGACAGCACCCACAGTCGGGATGGAACCCGGGTCTCCGGCGCTGCATTCGCTGGAAGGCGGCGACTCTACCCGAAACGTCACCCATTCCTTCTCTCCAGGGTTGCTGCCTGTGACGCTGAGTTACTCCAGCTTTTTGTGTCTGTCTTCGATTTATACCAGCATCTGCAGTTCTTTCTTGGGATGCAAGCAGGAACTGTACCACAGTGACTGACTGAAGTAGCCAATTCTGCAACCACCGACCGTCGACCCTCACTGACCGACCGAAAAGACGTGATATAGAAGATGGCTGGACATGAGAAAGAAGATGTTCTTTCTTACTAGTATTTATATATGCATATGTATACACACACACACACACACACACACACACACACACACACACACACACACACACACACACACACACACACACACACACACACACACACACACACACACACACACACACACACACACACACACACACACACACACACATATATATATATATGGAGATTGTGAAAGAAATGCCTTGTATTATATAAATGATTCTTATGATTATGCACACTAAAGTGCCTGGTTTTCTTTGTCTGTTTGATGCAGACTCAAATTTTCACAGACAGGAACTGCAGTGGGGTGGATGCCAAACAGCCTTGTCAGCTCTATTTGGACGCTCTCAGTGGAATAATTACTAGTGGCATTGTCTGCAGCACAGAGAGGACAGGACTTTACACAGCATGGCCATTATTTATTGCCAGGGCCCCTTTATTACAAGTTATCATTGTCCTGGGCACAGCCTGGCTTCAACACCAGCCACACACACTGGAGCAGCACAAATGTAGCTTCATGTTTGCCAATTCCCTTTCCACAAGGCACCATCCTGAAACATTCCGAAGACAGACACAAAATGCTGGAGTAACCCAGGGGATCCGTTCCGGATTCTACCCTTTCCCCAAAAACTACAATTCCTATTCACATCAGAAAAAGTCTTAAATCCTACTTTTAGGACAATGATTCTAAATTCCAACTGCTGAAGGGTTTCGGCCCGAAACGTTGCCAATTTCCTTCGCTCCATAGATGCTGCCGCACCCGCTGAGTTTCTCCAGCATTTCTGTCCACCTTCGATTTTCCAGCATCTGCAGTTCCTTCTTGAGCTTTTTAGAGATAAGTGTTTTACGGTTTAGAAAGATTCCAATCCGAAACGTTACCTAATACTCTTCTCTAGAGATAACCTGACCCGTTGAGTTACTCCAGCATTTAGTGTCTATCTTCGGTATAAATCATATCCTCAGGATGGTATTAAAGCTACTTAATGTGACTGATTTACTCTCAAAGAGAAACTACTTCGTGCTTGTAAGTTGCATTCTTTGACGCTTTAAAACCAACGTCAAAAATGAGGAGAGGTAAGGCTGATTGGAAAGTGTCAGGCGAGTGAGATCAGTTGCTCCAGGAAAGATAGAGTGGGCCAAATGGCTCACAGAGGGTCTGGACCCAAAACACCACCTTTTGTCCAGTGATGCTGCCTGCCCTGCTGAGTTACTCCAGCATTTTGTGAAACAGGCTCATTCTGAACTGTAAAAGTCCATCATGTCTACTCCGTCATGGCTGATGTATCTGTTTGATTTCTGGATTTCTGATGTGAATAGGAATTGTATTTTTGGGGGAAAGGGTAGAATGTGGAGTGGCTTCCCCTGAAAAGTTTTTATTAAACGGCACTTGATGTGCAATTATATGAAGCAGCGCTGATCATAAGCTCATAAGTGATAGGAGCAGTAGTAGGCCATTTGGCCCATCAAGTCTACTCCACCATTCAATCATGGCTGATCTATCTCTACCTCCTAGCCCCATTCTCCTGCCTTCTCCCCACTAACCCTTGACACCCGTAATAATCTCGAACCTAAATACCTCTGGTTTAAAAATATAAATTGACGGCCTTCATAGCCTTCTGTGGCAAAGAATTCCACAGATTCACCACCGTCTGACTTAAGAAATTCCTCCTTTCTCCTTTGTAAAAGTATGTCCTTTTATTCTGAGGCTAGAGCCTCTGGTCCTAGACTCTCCCACTAGTGGAAACATCATCTCCACATTCACTCTATCCAAGCCTTTCACTATTTCTGTAAATTTTAATGAGGTCCCCTCTCATCCTTCTAAACTCGAGCGAGTGCAGGGCCAGTGCCATTAAACACTCATCATACATTAACCCACTCATTCCTTGGATCATCCTGTGGCCAATCTCCAGAGCTCGCACATCCTTCCTCAGATGAACTAATTAACCTGTGTTACACAAAAAAGCTGGAGAAACTCAGCGGGTGCAGCAGCATCTAAGGAGCGAAGGAGATAGGCGACGTTTCGGGTCGAGACCCTTCTTCAGACCTGTGTTGAAGAGTAGTTCTGTAATTGGTCTCTTGAAAAGGGTTGGGTTTACATAGAAAAATCTCTGTGCCTGAACCTAGTACAAGGAGAAACGAGGACTCTCAACTCAAGTGTCTTCTTCATTAACTGGCATTAGAGCTTCATTTGCAAAAGTCGTTAAATCCGTTCTGTTGGCAGAGACTTTGAGCATCTGCCTGATTGAGATCCCTGGCACTTGCTTTTTTGAAATAAGCAGTGAATATTTCCGAGCTCCCGCCCCTCGTTAAAGTGAAAAGCTCAGATTAATAGCATTTTAAAGTTGATATAGATGATAAAAACAGCTTCTGAGAGGGCCGTACCACTATTTTCATTGGAAAATGAAAGAAAAAAAACAGATTTGGAAGCATTGAAAACATTAGTTTTGAAAACATGTTTGGATGGCTGAGTGGACTTGATGTGTCGAATGGCTATTTCTGTTCTAATCACATGAACTACACAGTGGAGCAGTGGTAGAGCTACTGCCTTAAAGCGCCAGAGGCCCTGATTTTTTTTGATTTTTAAAAAATATATATTTATTAGAAGCAGTGTACAAAAGTATAAACCGCGATTTTAATTTTTAGCTAAGATGAAATAGAAAAAGAGAGAAAAGGCCTGACTGAAACCTGGACGGGGAATGGATAAAGAATTATATATAATAGATCACTGATATATCTCCAACGTAGTACAAAATGTTTAAAACTCCACTCATATTATTAATTTTCTATTTTTATTATTATTTTAATTTCTCTTATTATTTCTTTCTATTAATTTCCCCCTTTATTAAAAATAATTTAAAAAATATGTAGAAGTATAAACAAGAATGACTGTAAATTTTATAAATATTAAGAATGTATGTGATGAATGGTAAATTCATTTTAAATTGTCTTAATATGTATCAATATGTATTTGCTTCTAATAAAAAAGATTAACAAAAATAAATAGAAAAAGAGAGAAAAAAAGCAAGAAAAAGCAAAAGTGAATGTGTCAGAATAGAACCCCTAGACTACCAAATAAGCGTAGTCGAACAATGAGTAAGTAGAAAAATAAAAAAAATAAAAAGACAAAAACAGAAAGAAAAACAAAAGGTGTTACATAGAAACATAGAAAGTAGGTGCAGGAGTACGTCACCTATTCCTTCGCTCCATAGATGCTGCCTCACCCGCTGAGTTTCTCCAGCATTTTTGTCAGCCTGACTTAGAAGGTCATTGTACTTCCAAAACACAATATCCACATAGAAACATAGAAAATAGGTGCAGAAGGAGGCCATTCGGCCCTTCGAGCCAGCACCGCCATTCATTGTGATCATAGAAACATAGAAAATAGGTGCAGGAGTAGGCCATTTGGCCCTTCGAGCCTGCACCACCTTTCAATATGATCATGGCTGATTATCCAACTCAGTATCCTGTACCTGCCTTCTCTCCATACCCTCTGATCCCCTTAGCCACAAGGGCCACATCTAACTCCCTCTTAAATATAGCCAGTGAACTGGCCTCAACTACCTTCTGTGGCAGAGAGTTCCAGAGACTCACCACTCTCTGTGTGAAAAAAGTCTTTCTCATCTCGACTTAAAGGATTTCCCCCTTATCCTTAAGCTGTGACCCCTTGTCCTGGACCTCTCCAACATTGGGAACAATCTTCCTGCATCTAGCCTGTCCAACCCCTTAAGAATTTTCTGTAAGATCCCCTCTTAATCTCCTAAATTCTAGAGAGTATAAACTGAGTCTATCCAGTCTTTCTTCATAAGACAGTCCTGACATCCCAGGAATCAGTCTGGTGAACCTTCTCTGCACTCCCTCTATGGCAAGAATGTCTTTCCTCAGATTTGGAGACCTAAACTGTACACAATACTCCAGGTGTGGTCTCACCAAGACCACACCAGTGTTGATATACCTGCTTCTTATCTCTCCCCTCCCATCACCCAACCCGTAAACCGGTTTAATTCCGAGGTTGTGTTACACCATACTATCTTGTAATAAATCAATGAATGGAATCCATGTCTTCGAAAATTGCTCTGGTTTTCCTGCTAAGACAAGCCTCATATTTAGGCCCTGACTCAATAGACAATAGACAATCAGTGCAGGAGTAGGCCATTCGGCCCTTTGAGCCAGCACCGCCATTCAATGTGATCATGGCTGATCATCCCCAATCAGTACCCCGTTCCTGCCTTCTCACCATATCCCCTGACTCCGCTATTTTTAAGAGCCCTATCTAGCTCGCTCTTGAAAGCAGTGGGTGCTGTCAGCACGGAGTCTGTACGTACACCCCGTGACCTTTGTGGCTTTTCTCCCACACTCCAAAGACGTCCAGGTAGATAGGATAATTAGCTTGTTAAAAATGTAAATTGTCTGTAGTGTGTGTAGTGCAGGATGGTGTTAATGTGCGAGGATCGCTGGTCGGCGCGGACTCGATGGGCCGAAGGGCCTGTTTCCGCACTGTATCTCTAAACCAAACTAACTCTATGGACATAAACATATTTGTCCCCTTCCAAGTACCAGTTGAAGGTGACTAACAATTATATAATATAAACACATCTGTTTAAAGGCTTGTGCATAAGACTTTATGTCTCGACTGCATAAAGTAGGCTTGATTGAATAAGCCAACTGATGACAACACTTGAGTTGTTTTTTTTTCCTTTGGTTGAGTTTTATTGACACTAATTCCTTCCGAAATGGGAAGGAAATGGACAGCCTTTCAGACGCGAGGCTTCAGAACTCCTGACACACAATTAGCGTTGGGGTAATCTGTAAATATTGTTATAACAATGACTTGTAAAGATCTCACTTTAATTGAACCTTTCTTAATTGGCAGTAAAGCCATGTTAATTACTCACAACCCAGTAATCCATTCACAACACTGGCATTGTAAATAACAAACATTTATGGAGGTGAGGTACAAAGTGCTGGAATAACTCAGTGTTAAAGAAGGAACTGCAGATGCTGGAGACCAGGGTTACACAAAAAAGCTGGAGAAACTCAGCGGGTGCAGCAGCATCTAAAGGAGCGAAGGAGATAGGCGACGTTTCGGGCCGAAACCCTTCTTCAGACTTTTTTAAGCAGTCTGAAGAAGGGTCTCGACCCGAAACGTCGCCTATCTCCTTCGCTCCTTAGATGCTGCTGCACCCGCTGAGTTTCTCCAGCTTTTTGTGTAACGCTGGAATAACTCAGCTCAGTCTGAAGAAGGGCCTCGACCAGAAACGTCACCTATTCCTTTTCGTGTTGGAAAGAACTGCAGATGCTGGTTTAAATCGAAGGTAGACACAAAATGCTGGAGTAACTCAGCGGGACAGGCGGCATCTCTGGAGAGAAGGAATGGGTGACGTTTCGGACTGAAGAAGGGTCTCGACCCGAAACATCACCCATTACTTCACTCCAGAGTGCTCCCTAACCCACTGAGTTCCTCCAGCATTTTGTGTCGGACCTATTTCTTCTTCTCCAGAGATGCTCCCTAACCCACTGAGATACTCCAGCATTTTTTTGCTTGAGTAACTCAGATCTTTAGTCTGACCTACTGAGTTACTCCAACACTTTGTGTCCTCTTTTGTAAACCAGCATCTGCCTTGCCTTGAAGGGATTGTGACCAATTTTGTGTCTTCTAAACAACAGAATCAGCAGACCATAAAACCAACACTTTATTTATCTCTGGGAGCTTAATTTAGACACGTTAATCAGCGCCGCTTCATAAAACCCGCATCAAGTGCCGTTTAATGAAAGCTTCAGTGGGTACATCTTTTGTCACACAATTTGTTCAGTAGAGGCATTGCTAGAGGGGTCAGTTTTAAATGGCACATCTACAATTGCCCTTGTGTAGGAAGGAACTGCAGATGATGGTTTAAACCGAAGATAGACAAAACGCTGGTCAGGCAGCATCCCTGGAGAGAAGGAATGGGTGACGTTTCGGGTCAAGACCCTTCCTCAGACTGCCCTTTGAACCTAGTGGCTCGCTGGGCCATTTGGAGGATGTTTAAGAGGCAACTGCATTGTTGGGTTTGATGTTGCATATAAGATGGACTTGGTGAGCACTGCCTATGGGATTTATGCGGAGGAATAGATAGGGTAGACAGTCAGAACCTTTTTCCCAGAATGGAAAATTCAAATACTGGAGTGCACAGGTTTAAGGTTACAGGGGTAAAGTGTAGAGGATATTTGTGCAGCAGGTTTTTTTTAACACAAACAGCGGTGAGTGGCTGGAACACACTGCCAGGGTTGGTGGTTGAGACAGATATAATAGTGGAATGTAAGGGACTTTTGGATAAACGCATAGATATGCAGGGAATGGAGGGATGTGGGTTATATGCAGTCTAGTAAGAGTTGGTCTTGGCATTAAGTTCAGAGCTGACATTGTGGGCTGAAGGGCCTGTTCCTGTGCTATCTGTTCGATTTGTAAACCAGACAGTTTGTGTTTTTTACAAAAACATGAACGTTTTATTTTTCTAATAATTGAGGTTAACTCATTTTAACTTCCATATAATGAGAGGTGAATTTGAGTCTTAATGTTGAACTGAGCCTCTAGTTTGCCACCTGTAAATTAGACAATAGACAATAGGTGAAGGAGTAGGCCATTCGGCCCTTCAAGCCAGCACCGCCATTCAATGTAATCATGGCTGATCATCCCCAATCAGTACCCCGTTCCTGCCTTCTCCCCACATCCCCTGACTCCGCTATTTTTAAGAGCCCTATCCAGCTCTCTCTCTCTAGCACGGCCCTTGTGGCTAAGGGGATCAGAGGGTATGGAGAGAAGGCAGGTACGGGATACTGAGTTGGATGATCAGCCATGATCATATTGAATGGCGGTGCAGGCTCGAAGGGCCGAATGGCCTACTCCTGCACCTAATTTCTATGTTTCTATGTTGTTATGAAAGCATCCAGAGAACCTGCCTCCACCACCCTCTGAGGCAGAGAATTCCACAGACTCACCACTCTCTGTGAGAAAAAGTGTTTCCTCGTCTCCGTTCTAAATGGCTTACTCATTACTCTTATAGCTTACTCCTTATTCTTAAATTTAACGTGCACACAAGCGCCAAATTTGCTCAGTTCCAACCAGAAGAGGGTTGAACAGAAATCAACATCTTTCTCCATGTATCCTTCAGCCAACATTTTGGTTTTGAGATACAGCGAGGAAACAGGACCTTCGGCCCATCAAAACCATGACGACCGGTGATCACCCCGTACACCAGCACTACCCTACACACTAGGGACAATCTACAATCTTTACCAAAGCTAATTAACCTATGAACACGAAAATAGACACAAATCCTAGAGTAACTCAGCGGGACAGGCAGCATCTCGGGAGAGAATGAATGGGTGAAGTTTTGGGTCGAGACCCTTCTTCATCCATTCCTTCGCTCCAGAGCTGCTGCCCATCCAGCTAAGTTAATCCAGAATTTTGTGTCTATCTTTGGTATAAACCAGCTTCTGCAGTCCCTTCCTACACTACCTACAAACCTGTAAGTAAGTAAGTAAGTAAGTAAGTTTATTGGCCAGGTATTCACATACAAGGAATTTGCTTTGGCGCTCCGCCCACAAATAACAACTTGTCAGACACTGACAGTTACGAATGACTCAGAAAACACTAAACATTAATAATAATAAAACACCATTGATCAAGCCTGTGAACCAACAAAATACCAAATCGAAGGGAGGCTACAGATTTTTGGCTGTTGAGTAGAGCAACTACTCGTGGATAGAAGTTGTTTTTACGTCTGGCTGCGGCAGCTTTGACAGTCCGGAGTCGCCTTCCGGAGGGAAGTGATTCAAAGAGTTTGTGGCCAGGTTGAGAGGGGTCAGAGATGATCTTGCCCACAGAAGTTTGAAAACCCACGCGGTCACGGGGAGAAGGTACAAGCTCCGTGCAGGCTGCACCCCTGGTCAGGATCGATCGCTGTAAGGCAGCAACTCTGCCGCTGCACCACCGTGCTGCCCTCACGCTGGTGTTTGTGGGATCCTGCTGAGTACCCCACTGCCTGCCACGGTCTCCACAAGACCACAAGTAACTGCTATAAAATGACCTCATCAGCCACACAACGCTATGGGACATCCTCAGATTGAGGTTTACAAATTGATTCCCATCAAGAACTCAGCCGCGGTTCCTGATTTCCCAGTGGCACCCGAGTCATGTGAAGGGCTTAATAGGAACCTTTATTTTCCTGAAAATGCTTGTTTTTGCACTTTTCAATTTTCTGTGTGTTTGTTGCCTCCACTATTATCCTCAATATAGCCATTGCACTAAGATGCTTTACATGTACAGGATGCCTGTACTCCAGAGTACAACCTTTACCAGCTTTGTTATTTCCAATGTATTTGCTGCCTAACGTCTCCAGAGATCGATACTCACCACCCGATATTGTTTGTCATCATGTATGCTCTTTCTGCTGACTGGTTAGCACACAACAAAAGCTTTTCACTCAACCTCAGTACACGTGGCAATGAATTAAACTCAATTTAAGCACTTGTTCAAGCTGAAGATTTTGGTAAGTGTGATAGAGACATAGGGTCACACAGCTATGGCCTAACTTGCCACACCGACCAACATGTCCCACCTGCCTGCGCTTGGCCCATGTCCCCCTAAACCTGTCCTATCCATGTATCTGTCTAACTGTTTCTTAAACGTTGTGATAGTCTTGCTATGGGGGCATGTGTCAACCGCATCACACAACCGTGAAGGTCCGAGACGGATGCCACACAAGGCAAGAGGCGAGATTGATACATCCACCAAAGATAGACACAAAATGTCGGGGTAACTCAGTGGGTCAGGCAGCCTCTCTGGAGTAAAGGAATAGGTGACGTTTTGGGATGAGACCCTTCTTCAGACTGAGATCCACCAGTTTTGTCCTAGAGTTTGAGATTAAAGGGTGGCACAGCGGTAGAGTTGTTGCCTTACAGCGCTTGGCCGGGTTTCGATCCCGACTACGGATGCTGTCTGTACGGAGTTTTCCCCGTGACTGTGTGTGTGTGTGTTTTCCCCGAGATGTTCAGTTTCCTCCCACACTCCAAAGACGTACAGGTTTGTAGGTTAATTGGCTTGGTGTACAAGTAAATCATCCCTAGTGTGTGTAGGATAGTGTTAGTGTACGGGGATCGCTGGTCGGTGCGGACTCGATGAGCCGAAGGACCTGTTTCCGCGCTGAATCTCTAAACTGAACAAACACTTAAATTCCTACTGGACAGAACTGAGTTCCTGTAAAGTGATGGAAGAATTCCTTTTGAAGTTTTAATGAGCTGACACAGGGTGGCATAAACAATACAAGTAATCAACTTTATATTAAATAACCACTGTGCTTTTTTGCAGAATGTCACCAACTTGTTACAGACCTACACTGCATGTTTTTATTTGTTTTTTTCCTGTGTTTTTTTTATTTCCCACTATTGATTATGTAAGAACGACGGAACATTTTGTTCCACGCACTGAATTAATTTAACTTTGCTGTGTGACATTGTGTGCCGTGAGCGCATTTATGTGGAGCAGGGGAGCGTTGCATTTGCATGCGGCGCTGTGTGTGCCACTGGTCTGCAAACATCAGCGGCAGTCACTGGAAAATAAGCCCCTGTCCCAGTTAGGAAACCTGAACGGAAACCTCTGGAGGCTTTGCGTCCCACCCAAGGTTTCCGTGCGGTTCCCGGAGGTTTTTGTCAGTCTCCCTAATGGTGGAGAGTGGTTTCCGCTTCTTCTATGTTCCAGCGATGTTCCTGCAGGAACCTCTGGGAACCTCCGGGAACTGCACGGAAACCTTGGGTGGGGCGCAAAGTCTTCAGAGGTTTCCGTTCAGGTTTCCTAAGTGGGACAGGGGCATAATAACACTTATTCTCACAGCGGCATGTATAGCACCGCGTTCCTACTTTCGGACACCCTTTGCAGCCAGTTCTGTTGGAAGCCTAGTCATTGTGATGCAGCTTGAGGTATATCACCAGAGGGTGGTGAATCTGTGGAATTCATTGCCACAGACTGCGCATTATTTTCCAAGCAGAGATTAACAGGTTAAATGGATATTTTTAAGGCGGAGATTGGCCGGTGCTTGATTAGTTAAGGGTGTCAATGGTTATGGGAAGAAGGCTATCTCTCCCTCTCAACCCCATTTCCTGCCTTCTCCCCATAACCCCTGACGCCCGCCCGTACTAATCAAGACTCTGTCAATGTCGAAGGGAGACAAAAGTGCTGGAGAAACTCAGCGGGTGCGGCAGCATCTATGGAGTGAAGGAAATAGGCAACGTTTTGAGTCAAAACCCTTCTCAGTCCGAAGAAGGGTTTCGTCCTGAAATGTTGCCTATTTCCTTCACTCCACAGATGCTGCCTCACCCGCTAAGACTCTGTCAATCTCCGCTTTAAAAATATCCATTGACATAAAAAGTTTTTATTAAACATTACTTGATGTGTAATTATATAAAGCAGCGCTGATCATAAGGTCATAAGTGATAGCAGCAGAAGTAGGCCACTCGGCCCATCAAGTGTATTCTGCCTTTCAATCATGACTGATCTATCTCTACCTCCTAACCCCATTCTCCTGCCTTCTCCCAACCTACCCTTGACACCGGTACTAATCTAGAACCAATCTATCTCTGGTTTAACAATATCTATTGACAGCTTCCACAGTCACCTGTGGCAATGAATTCCACGGATTCACCGCCCTCTGACTCAACAAATTCCTTCTCATCTCCTTTCTAAAAGTACATCCGTTTATTCTGGGGCTGTGGCCTCTGGTCCTAGACTCACCCACTAGTGGAAACATCCTCTCCACAACCAGGCTCCGACAGTGGTTGAAGTGTTCCACATGCTCAGATACAGGTAGACCCAAGACCATGGCACCCAATAAATAATTGTGGAGAGTAGCTACTCATTGACCTCATCATTTCACAACCTCCATGTCAATGAGGGGACTTAGAGGCAATCAATGTGTGCAACTTCCACTGAGTCAGAACCCCTGTGATCTGAGGTCAGGTTTTATAGCCGTCCTGGGCTCCAAAGTGCTTTCTTGGACCTTTGCCCAGCACATCCACTACCTCTTTCATATATTGATAATTCTTCCTCGTAAATCTTTATAAATGGAATATAAAGTTAGGGGCCTTATTGACAGAGATCTACCGACTCATCAAAGAGAAAGCACAATTGAAACGATGACTTTTCTTAGCACAGCAATTTATTTGTCGTGTAAAAAGGAACCGAGGACATGTTTGAGAAGGGTCGGTAATTCTCCTGAAAAGAAATAAGATCTTTCTGCTTGTATCCTACTTTTGATAAGTCTGGGCAAGAGAACGTCGCTGTTATCTATTACAGTTACTGGCACAGTCTGGGTTTTAACTCCTGCTTCTGGTCTGCAAGCTATTTATTAACTTGTCGAGAGATTTTCCGAGATGCAATTCCATCACTTTATCCCTGTGGCTGCTGGCAAGGCTGACAGAGAGACACCTGTTATGAATTCACAAACCCAGAGGTGCACTTTGAGCCTATTGTCAATGAATTCATGATTATACTGCAACTTGCTCTAGATAGCGTCTTGTTTCCTTGCAGTTTTAAGCAAAGTCAGTGCAAGTCAATGCCCCTCATAGAGTCAGACAGCGCGGAAACAGGCCCTTCGGCCCACAGAGTCTGCGCTGACCAGCAGTTACCTCATACACCAGCACTATCTACACACTAGGAACATTTTTACAATTTTACCAAGTCAATTAGCCTACAAACCTGTTCGTCTTTGGAGTGTGGGAGGAGGGAACACACGCAGGTCACGGGGAGAACGTACAAACTCTGTACAGACAGCACCTGTGGTCAGGATCGAACCCGGGTCTCTGGCTCTGTTAGGCCACAACTCTACTGCTGCTCCATTAAGTCTGCACTGACCAGAGGCCCGGGTTCATTCCTGACCTTGGGTGCTGTGCTGTCTGTGTGGAGTTTGCACGTTCTCCCTGTGACCGCGCGGGGTTCCTTCCGATGCTCCGGTTTCCTCCCACTTCCCAAAGACGTGCGGGTTTGTAGGTTAATTAGCCTTTGCAAATTGCCCCTAGTGTGTCGGCAGTGGATAAGAAAGTGGGACAACGTAAAACTAGTGTGAACGGGTGATCGGTGGTCAACGCGGACTCGATGGGCTGAAGGGCCTGATTCCATGCTGTAACTCTAAACTAAACTAAATCATCAACTTACACCAATCCCATTTTATTCTCTCTTCATTCTGTACAGGTGGGGATGAAGACAGGGATTGAAAATCACTTTGGGAGACGGTGCAACTGGTAAATAACTATTTGGCAGTCACTGACCATCTCAGCTAGACAAATAAAGTAGGTCACGCATATTCCTTCAGCCACACTTCAAAAATTAATTTGAATTTTGGGGCATTCTGTGTTTCGCATCCATCTGGAAAATGTTTATAGAAACATAGAAAATAGGTGCAGAAGGAGGCCATTCGGCCCTTCGAGCCAGCACCGCCATTCATTGTGATCATGGCTGATCGTCCACAATCAATAACCCGTGCCTGCCTTCTCCCCATATCCCTTGACTCCACTAGCCCCTAGAGCTCTATCTAACTCTCTTAAATCCATCCAGTGATTTGGCCTCCAATGCCCACTGTGGCAGGGAATTCCATAAATTCACAACTATCTGGGTCAAAATTTACTTTCTCACCTCAGTCTTAAATGACCCCCCCTGTATTCTAAGACTGTGGCCACTGGTTCTGGACTCACCCAACATTGGGAACATTTTTCCTGCATCTAGCTTGTCCAGTCCTTTTATAATTTTATATGTTTCTATAAGATCCCCCCTCATCCTTCTAAACTCCAGTGAATACAAGCCTAGTCTTTTCAATCTTTCCTCATATGACAGTCCCTAATGACACAGTGACTTAGACAATCTCTCGTTTAGAGACACTGTTTAGTTTAGAGAGAGTTTAGTTTAGTTTAGTTTAGAGCTACAGCATGGAAACAGGCCTTTCAGCCCAGCGAGTCCGCACCCACCAGCGATACCCGTACACTAGCATTATCCAACACACACTAGGGACAATTTTTACATTAACCAAGCCAATTTACCTACAAACATGTACGTCTTTGGAGTGTGGGAGGAAACCGAAGATCTCGGAGAAAACCCACGCAGGTCACGGGGAGAACGTACAAACTCCGTACAGACAGCACCCGTAGTTGGGATCGAACCCGGGTCTCCGGCACTGCACGCGCTGTAAAACGGCTGCTCTACCCTCAGCACCACGTGTGTTAATGTGCGGGGATCGCTGGTCGGCACGGGCTCGGTGGGCCAAAGGGCCTGTTTCCACGCTGTATCTCCAAGCTAAACTAAACTTAACTACTGCCTCTCAGCACCACATACGCAGGTTGAATGCTGACCTTGGGTACTGTTTGTGTGGAGTTTGCACAATCTGCCTTTGGTGCATGGGATTCTTCAGCTGCTCCAGTTTCCTCCCACATCCCGAAGACATGCGGACTTGTAGGTCAATTGTAAAATTGCCCCTAAAGTGTAGGGGAGTGGAGAAGAAAGTGGACTAACATCGAACTTGCGTGAATGGATGATCGGTAGTCAGCATGGACTCAATGGGCCAAAGGGCCTGCTCTCATGCTGTTTCTCTCGAAAACTTGAACTACAATTTTGCGCACTGATAATCTGTCCTAAATAAATGTAGAAACAAAGAACTGCAGATGCGGGTTAACACACAAAAGGATACAAAGTACTGGAGTAACCCCGTCTACCGTTGCGTTCCTCCGCCTTGCGGAGCTAATCCATACCCTCAACAACGTTTCGTTTAACTCCTCCCATTGTCTCCAAATACAAGGCGTAGCTATGGGCAAGCGCATGGGCCCCAGCTACGCCTGCCTCTTTGTAGGGTACGTTGAACAATCCTTGTTCGAGGCGTACGGTGGCCCTATCCCCAACAACATTTGTAGTTCTTTCTGAAACATTTTGTCTCCTGCACGGAGAAACTCAGCAGGTCAGATTGCATCTCTGGAGAACATGGAGAACATGGATTGGTGACATTTTTTGGGTCGAGTCCCTTCTTGAGTCTCCTGATCGTAAACGTTGCATATCCACGTTCTCCCGAGATGCTGCCTGATCTGGTGAGTTACCCCAGCACTTTGTGTCCTTTTGACCTAAATAAGTGCCTTGCCCTCAGTATTCTTGATAAACAAATGCCCACTACATCCCATGGAATTCTCTGCCACAGAAGGTAGTTGAGGCCAGTTCATTGGCTATATTTAAGAGGGAGTTAGATGTGGCCCTTGTGGCTAAAGGGATCAGGGGGTATGGAGAGAATAGGATACTGAGTTGGATGATCAGCCATGATCATATTGAATGGCAGTGCTGGCTCGAAGGGCCGAATGGCCTACTCCTGCACCTATTTTCTATGTTTCTATGTTTCAATGATTGTGAAAGTTTGTGAAAGTCTTCTCTGGGACTCTGTCCCTCAGAGATTTTGTGCAACCATATATTCTCACTATTTCCCGGCTATTTCTGAGTTAGGCCCGGGTTTAATCACACTGCACAAACCAATATCACAAAGGCCAGTGACAGACACTTGAAATATTCATTTCCCCCTGAAATCAGAAGTAACCTTCGTTTGTTGTCATTTTTTCTCTATATTGCCTGAGCTCTTGCCAACAGCATTTAATAATCCCAATGTTCTTGTGTAATTGAGACCCAGCTCCATCTCGTTCTGATTGACAGTTGTTTTCACTGTTTTATTTGATGCCTTTGGTAGCAAAGGGGCATAATTACTTTCCCGCTGTGCTGGCTGCAATCCCACAGTCCGCCTATCTCACTTCATTTTGTCTCTGACCATCTCAATTTCTTGTTTGTGTGTTTCTCTCTTTCCATCTGTCTCATTCTCTCTATTTGTCTCTCTGTCAGTCTTCTCCCTCTCTATACCTGGATATCTCTCTATTTTTCTTCCTTACTTTATATCTCTATCCTAGTCTCTCCCTCTCTCCCCTCTCCCTTTTAAAAAATTTTTTTAATAACTCTCTGACAGTTCGCTAACCCCACTACACAAACTGGCCCCGTCACTCTCCCCCTCCTCTGGCACGACACCACCCCCAGGATCAATGCCGGGGAAGGGTCCCGAAACCCCTGACCGTAACAAGCAGCCCACTGAATGGCTGGGCTCCTGCACGCTACCATCACCCTCCACGTCTGGGCCTGGGGAAGCAAAAACAAGAGGCATCCCCAGAGCCTGTGGTGCACTGGCACCCTCGGAATCTGAAAGAGGATCACGACCCAAAACAGCCCCGACCTCCGCAGCATCTAGAGTACCCTCTCCACAGGCAACACCCAGAGAATCTCCACCTGCTTTTAAACTCTCCCCAGATAACTCATCCGGTGAGGCATCACGTCCCCCAGCACCTCCACAGGCACTGATATGGAGCACAGACTGGAACGACAATGCCCCCGAACCTCCCCCCTCGGGCTGGCTCTGCTCATCCCCCGTCTCAGGGGGCACACTACCAGGGGAGCCAACCCCATCAACTAGCGTGCCAGCACCCTCAGTAGGCCTCTGAAACGAGGAGACCTCCTCCGACCCAGAGGGCACACACCCAAGGGAGCTAACCATCCCCCTCTCCCTCACACTCACTCCCTTCCTCCCTCTCCCTCTCTCCCTCTCTCCACCACTCCCCCCTCCCCCGATCTCTCTCCCTAACTCCCTCACTCTTTCTCACTCCCTCTCTCCTTTCACCCCCTCTCCCCCTCTCTGTCTCTCTCATAGTCTCTCCCTTTTTTTTCTTTCCAAAAACTTTATTCGACACAAGCATATGATACAACACATCAAAACATAATCAAAATAACACGATATCAAAGAAAATCATTGTAGTACAACAGTACATTCATTGTTTACAATACTCTCAACCCCACGCGGTGACCAGCGTTGACGGAAGGCCTCCAGAGTCCCCGTGGACACCGCGTGTTCCCTCTCCAGGGACACATGTGCACGGACGTAGGCCCGAAAGAGGGGCAGGCAGCCGACTCTAGCCTGACCATCGACCGCCTGCTGCCTGGACCCGTGAATGGCCATCTTAGCCAGGCCCAGAAGCAAACCGACAGGTAAGTCCCCCCCCACACTCGGCTCTCCCCACTCCCTGCCTTGTGTCCGAACACCAGGATTGTGGGGCTAAAATGCAGCCAGAACTTGAGGAACAACCCCTTCAGATATTGGTACAGGGGCAGCAACCTCTCACACTCCATATACACGTGGAACACGGTCTCCTCCTCGCCGCAGAAAATACATGCGGCGGACGAGCCCGTGAACCGGCTCAAAAGTTTATTACATACCACCGCTCCATGCAACACTCTCGACCCCAGGTTCCCAATATAAAGGGGAACGACTCCCTTATAGAAGGACCCCCACTGGGGACCTCCCCCGCCTTCGGATGGTAACACCGTCCGCCATGGTGTGTCGGGACGGGAGACGAAGGCCATATTCTCTCCCTCGTTGCAACTTTTTTTCTCTCTCTCTCTCTTCCCATCGACTTATTTTAGAGGGAGAGTATTACAGTCATACTGCAGGTAAACAGACCCTTCGGCCCAACTTGCCCATGCTGACCAACATGCCCAATCTACACTAGTCCCACTTGCTTACGTTTTGCCCACATCCATCTAAACCTATCCATGTACCTGCCCTGGCGTTTTTTTACCAATATGCTTGTCGTGTTATTCCTCTGTGTATCTGAACCCAACTCTCCACAGTGCTAACCAAACATCATAGATCTTTAAGGGCCTGTCCTTCAAGCATGCAACTCTATGCGATGAACGCGATCAAACCAGAAGCGGGGGCCGCGCGGAGGTCGGGTGAGTGGCGCAAAGCGGCGCAAAGTGAGGCGAACTTGGAGCGATGTCTAAGGTAAGTTCGCCAGGACAGAGAGGGGCCCACAGAGAGGGGCACAGAGGCACACACACAGAGGGCCACGGAGCCACACACATAGAGGGTCATGGAGGCACCTACAGATAGGTTCTTGGAGCACGATGTCAGGGCGGTGTGTAATGCGTCGAGGTGACTGCGAGCCGACAAGCCGTTGCCGCGCGGAATTTTTGGACATAGTAAGTTTTCCGGAGCCCCGCGCGGTGTCGGGACGAACTTGGGACAAACTCCGCACAATTCCGCACGGCTCCGGCGATCGAAGTGGGACCGGCCCCGCGACGCCGGACGGCTCAAGCGACCATGTTAGGTCGCGCTAATCGCATAGAGTTGCATGCTGGTGGGACAGGCCCTTTAGTGCTAATCCTCTCTCAGGTAGTAGCAACCTTGCCTCTGAATCAAAGTGTGAATTCAAGTCGCACTGAAAAAGGAAGTATTCGGAATTCAGGCCGTCAGTACTTGTGCAGGTGGGATACTGAACGCACAGTCCATTTAATTTCTCACCTGGTCATTACATAACCTTCGAAGATGGACACAAAAACGCTGGTGTAACTGAACAAGGGTCTCGACCCGAAACATCACCCACTCCTTCTCTCCAGAATTGCTGCCTGTCCCGCTGAGTTGCTCCAGCATTCTGTGTCTAAAGTCATAGAGTGATAGAGGGATTGTGTGGAAACAGGCCCTTCGGCCCAACTTGCCCACATCTCCCAGCTACACTAGTCCCACCAGCCCGCATTTGGTCCAAATCCTTCCAAACTGGTCTAATCCATGAGCCGGTCTAACCGTTTTTTAAATGTTGGGATAGTCCCAGCTTAAACTACCTCATTTGGCAGCTCGTTCCATACACCCATCACCCTTTGTGTGAAAAAGTTACAACTTAGATTCCTATTAAATAGGGGGTACCGATTGGGGATGATCAGCCATGATCACATTGAATGGCGGTGCTGGTTCGAAGGGCCGAATGGCCTACTCCTGCACCTGTTGTCTATTGTCTAGATCTTTTCCCCTTCACCTTAAACTTATGCCGCTGCAGTTCCTTTCTACATTGTCCATTTTGTCCATGGACTCACAAGAGATTGCCGACGTTGGAATCTTGAGCAAAAAGCAAAAGTGCTGGAGATACTCAACCGACCAGACAGCATCTGTGGAAGGAAATGGAGAGACAATGTTTCGTGTTAACCATATAACCATATAACAATTACAGCACGGAAACAGGCCTTCTCGGCCCTTCCAGTCCGTGCCGACCATTTATTTTCCCCTAGTCCCATCTACCTGCACTCAGACCATACCCCTCCATTCCCTTCCCGTCCATATACCTATCCTCTTTACTTTTAAATGTTAAAATCGATCCTGCCTCCACCACTTCTGCTGGAAGATCATTTCACACAGCCACCACTCTCTGAGTAAAGAAGTTCCCCCTCATGTTGCCCCTAAACTTCTGTCCCTTAATTCTCATGTCATGCTCTCTTGTTTGAATCTTCCCAACCCTCAATGGGGAAAGCTTATCCACGTCAACTCCGTCTATCCCTTTCATCATTTTAAAGACCTCAATCAAGTCCCCCCTTAACCTTCTGCGCTCCAAAGAATAAAGACCTAACTTGTTCAACCTTTCTCTGTAACTTAGTTGCTGGAACCCAGGCAACATTCTGGTAAATCTCCTCTGTACTCTCTCTATTTTGTTGACATCCTTCCTATAATTAGGCGACCAAAATTGTACACCATACTCCAGAATTGGTCTCACCAATGCCTTGTACAATTTTAACATTACTTCCCTACTCCTATATTCAATGCTCTGATTTATAAAGGCCAGCACACCAAAAGCTTTCTTTACCACCCTATCTGCATGCGATTCCACCTTCAGGGAACTATGCACAGTTATTCCTAGATCCCTCTGTCCCACAGCATTCCTCAATCCTCAGTGTTGGAATCCTTCTTCAGACTGATTGAGTAGAGGGAAGGAAGAAAGCTCGGAAAGAAAGGTGAGGGGTTGGGGTTGGGGATACAGGCGAGGAGCAGTGATTAGCAAATGGGGGGGAAATAGTAAACAAGATGAAGTGAAATGGAGACAAAGGGTGTTAAATAAGGAAGGAAGAAGAAAAAGTGAAACGTGAACAGAGGTGCAAGGTGATGGTGGTCAGGGTTCGGAGAAGGGAGGGAGTAAAAGGAAAATGGGGAACTCTCTTTGTCTCTTATCTCTTTACCAAACTCCTTCTGTCGTCTCCCTTGCACTATCTTCCTCTCTCTCTTCTTCATACTGTCTTCCATTTTCCTCTATCTTTCATTCCCCTGTCTTTTTCTTCCGCTCGCTGTCTGACGTAGAAACATAGAAACATAGAGAATAGGTGCAGGAGGGGGTCATTCGGCCCTTCGAGCCTGCACCGCCATTAATTGTGATCATGGCTGATCGTCCCCTATCAATAACCCGTGCCTGCCTTCTCCCCATATCCCTTGACTCCACTACCCCTAGAGCTCTATCTAACTCTCTCTTAAATCCATCCAGTGACTTGACCTCCACTGCCCTCTGTGGCAGGGAATTCCACAAATTCACAACTCTCTGGGTGGAAAAGTTTTTTCTCACCTCAGTCTTAAATGACCTCCCCTATATTATAAGACTGTGGACCCTGGTTCTGGACTCGCCCAACATTGGGAACATTTTTCCTGCATCTAGCTTGTCCAGTCCTTTTATAATTTTATATGTTTCTATAAGATCCCCCCCTCATCCTTCTAATCTCCAGTGAATACAAGCCTAGTCTTTTCAATCTTTCGTCATATGACAGTCCCGCCATCCCAGGGATCAATCTCATGAACCTACACTGCAATGGCTCAATCACAAGGTTTTCTTTCATCAAATTAGGAGACCAAAACTGTACCCGTTGAGATTAGTTTAGTTTAGAGATATACGGCGCATAAAGAGGCACTTCGGACCACCGAGCCCGCACTGACCATCCAGCCCCACACATTAACACTATCCTACACACACCAGGGACAATTTTTTACACTTGTACCAAGCCAATTCACCTACGAACCTGTATGTGTTTGGAGTGTGGGAGGAAACTGAAGATCTCGGAGGAAACCCACGCGGTCCCGGGGAAAGCGTACAAACTCCATACAGACGGCACCCGTAGTCAGGATCGAACCCGGGTCCCTGTGAGCCGCTGAGAGCGTTGTAAGGCAGCTACTTGACCGCTGCACCACCGGGCTGCCCTCCAAACCTCGTAGTAACAAAAAGTTCCTCCAGCTTTTTGTGTCTAGCCCATTATTATTCAGATGACAGTTTCTGCAATCTACATATCCGTGAAACACTGAGGCCAGCACTAGTGATGAAAACTGCTGCAGCTGTATTATTAAGGTGCAAAACAGCTTTCGATTTGATTGACTGCACCATAAAATCCTTTATAGAGCAATTGTATCCTCCTGATCTGACAGTCAGGCTTGTTGTGTGGAAATTAATACTGGTGCAGGCCAGTAAACTAAATCTTAACTCGCCAATATAAAAGCTATTGAGATGTAATTCCTCCAGTGGATATATTTGAAGGATTTTGACTTGTGTAAAAGTTCACAATCAGACATTAAAGCCATGGTATCTGATGCAGTTTAATGAGTAGTTCCTGTCCTTTTGATCCTGTTATTATTATTAGCCTGGATTAAATAGTTTCCCATCTTCACATTAATCCGCTTAATATAGATTTGGATGTGAAGCAAAAATGTGTCATGACCTTTGTAGCCATACAATGCCATGTACAACAGTGATCGCAACTTCTACTGAAGTGTTGGTGGCCGTTGGCTCATTTGGAGCTCATCCACCCTTTGACAGGAAGGGTCTCGACCCGAAACGTCGCCTATCTCCTTCGCTCCTTAGATGCTGCTGCACCCGCTGAGTTTCTCCAGCTTTTTGTGTAACCCCCGCCCTTTGACAGGTCTTGTTTTAGGTCCTGCTGGGGGTCCACAGCCCCCTCCTCACCTGGAAAACCAGGTGGGGGAGACAGTTTAGTCGCCGACTATCCGACCATGGAGCGGATAGCACGGGGTTACATGGTACCCGTGGCTGGGGGAACCCCCCCGCCGACCTAATAATAATAAAAATCATCATTTGTAACACTTATTTAAAATCCTATTACATACTTTATGCAAAAGTTCAAGGCCATTAACCCTGTTTCTAGTTCCACAGGGAGCCTGACCTGCTGAGTATTGACAGCAAAATCTGAAAATTCCAATGTTTGAGCAAAATGTCCCTTTAAGAGTTAACTCTTTCACGCAAAGGGCAGTGGGTGTGTGGAACGAACCGCTGGAGGAGGCAGTTGAGACAATGTTTATCAAACATCGCAATCATGTATTGTTCTTCCGCTGACTGGTTAGCACGCGACAAAAGCTTTTCACTGTACCTCGGTGCACTAAACTAAACTAAACTGATCTTAAGTGACATTATTGGCATAGAGGGAGTGCAGAGAAGGTTTCTGGGATGTCAGGACTGTCTTATGAAGAAAGACTGCATAGACTCGGTTTATACTCTCTAGAATTTAGGAGATTGAGAGGGGATCTTATAGAAACTTACAAAATTCTTAAGGGGTTGGACAGGCTAGATGCAGGAAGATTGTTCCCGATGCTGGGGAGGTCCAGGACAAGGGGTCACAGCTTAAGGATAAGGGGGAAATCCATTAGGACCGAGATGAGAAGGACTTTTTTCACACAGAGTGGTGGGTCTCTGGAACTCCAGTAGTTGAGGCCAGTTCATTGGCTATATTTAAGAGGGAGTTAGATGTGGCCCTTGTGGCGAAGGGGATCAGAGGGTATGGAGAGAAGGCAGGTACGGGATACTGAGTTGGATGATCAGCCATGATCATATTGAATGGCGGTGCAGGCTCGAAGGGCCGAATGGCCTACTCCTGCACCTAATTTCTATGTTTCTATGTTTCTATGTTTCTATTACAGTCAGCCTGTCCTGCCGAACATGTGTTGGAAGGAACAGCAGATGCTGGTTTACACAAAAAGCCGGAGTAACTCGGTGGGTCAGGCAGCATCTCTGGAGAAAAGGAATAGGTGACGTTTTGGATCGAGGCCCTTCTACCTAACCTGTCCTTATCCCATGAATTGATCCCGGCAACCTGTATTTCATCCACTTTAGGGCAAGAGCATTCTTCCTTAGGAAGGAGAACAGCGCTGCAGAAACTGTGCACCTTACCCCCCCCCCCCCCCTTTTTGTCTTGTTTTTGCACTGAGTAGGAGCAGTTTTTAATTTCACTGTACATGCGTATAGTGACAATAAAAGGCATTCTGATTCTGATTCTGAGACTACAGTGTTGCCTCAGCTCTGAATCTGGGTAGGTATCGATCTTGGGCAACAAACAAAAGTGGTTGAGGAACTCATCTGCTCAACTGACCAGGCAGCATCTGTGGGGTTAGGGGGGTTGAGATAGGCAGACAATCTATTATGTCTGGCTCCTTCTACACCTGCAGTCTCTTAAGGCCTCCAGGAGTCGAGGCCAGGTCCCCACAGGGAATGTAAAAGAAGGGAGATAAGGGGTTAAAACATTCACCATTGGTTCCCCGCGTCAGCTTCCAAACTATATCTCCTTGTCTCCTTAGCAACCCTGATTTCACAGTGCTTCGGATCGTGGGTGACACTCGAAAGGTTTTGAAGCATGAAATTACATGAAGTGCTTTGATAATGTTACAGCATTTGTAATAAATACAGGCGAGTAACACCTTGAAAACTAGGGCATGCTGTCATTGCCTATTCAGAGTGAAAGGAGGTGGGCCATTATGTAGCAGATACAGGAGTGTATGCATCAGTAAGGTGAGACGGGTTGCGTAATATGGGGATATTTCACTTTAGCAGCAGCAGTTAGCCGTACCTTTATAGGTTCATAAGTGATAGGGTCAAGAGTCAAGAATCAAGAATGTTTTATTGTCATATGTCCCAGATAGGACAATGCCATTAGGCCCATCAAGTCTACTCCCTCAGTCAATCATGGCTGGTGTATCCTTTTGATTTATGGATTTCTGATGTGAATAGGAATTGTAGTTTTGTGTAAAGGGTAGAATGTGGAATGGTTCCCCTGAAATGTTTTTATTAAACGGTACTTGATATTCAATTATATAAAGCAGCGCTGTTCATAAGGTCATTGGTGATAGTAGAGTTGGCCATTCGGCCCATCAAGTCTACTCCGCCATTCAATCATGTCTGAACTATCTCTCCCTCCATACCCCGTTCTCCTGCCTTCTCCCCATAACCCCTGAAAACCGTACTAATCAAGAATCTATCTATCTCTGCCTTACAAAATATCAATTGACAGCTTCCACAGCTTTCTGTGGCAATGAATTCCACAAATTCACCACACTCTGACTAAAGAAATTCTTCCTCATCTCCTTCCAAAAGGAATGTCCTTTATTTCTGCAGCTATGGCCTCTGGTCCTAGACTCTCCCACTAGTGGAAACATCTTCATCACATCCACTCTATCCAGTCAAAGTATTAGGGTGAGAGGCTCATGCTTCATATTGAGCGCAATAACTGATGAAGGGTTATAGTTTTATAGCACCATAACTTTCTAAAGCATCTCAGGACCGTCACAGGAGAAATCGAGCAGATATTGGGGCTCTTTGCCAAAAAGCCTCGTTGTCGAATTTAAAAGGAATCCAATGAGAGGAGGTAAAGGGGTCTAGAGAGGAGGTTCCAATGCTTTGGGCATAAGCATCTTTTTGGTGCAGCAAGGTTGTGCTGTGGTAGAGTTGCTGCCTTACAGGGCCAGAGGCCCGGGTTCGATGCTGTCTGTACGCAGATTGTACATTCTCCCTGTGACCACGTGGGTTTTCTCCAGGTGCTCCGGTTTCCACCCACACTGCAATAGATGTACAGATTTGTAAGCTAATTGGCTTCCGTTAAATTGTAAACTGTCCCTAGTGTGTAGGACAGTGCGAGTGTATGGGGTGATCACTGGTCGGTGCGGACTCGATGAGTTGAAGGGGCTGTTTCTGCGCTGTATCGTAACGTAAGTAAAGTAACCAGGTAAGCTGAAAGCAGACGTGGCAACAGCGCGGAGCAATTACACTCAAGGACAATTCAAGAGGCCAGTGTGGGAGGGCTTCAGAGCTCCTATGGAGGAGGTTGGACATGACCCCATTGAAAGCCTTTGAAAGCAAGGTCTGGAGAAGGGTCCCCACCCGAAACGTCACCCATCCCTTTTCTCCAGAGATACTGCCAGACCCGGTGAGTTATTCCAGCACTTTGTGTCTATCTTTGGTACAAACAAGCATCTGCAGGTGTCTGTTTCTGCCTTTTGCCAATTTTAACTCCAAGACCCTTCTGGCAAGTTCAAGGCCATTAACCCTGTTTCTATTTCCACAGTTGGAGCCTGACCTGCTGAGTATTGGCAGCAAACTTTGCTTTTAATCTTCTCCCTTTCCACCTCTATTCCTTCCTCTGGCTTCCCAATTAGCACCTCTTCTAACCTTATCTCACCCCTCTTTGCTTTTCATCTCTGGCCTTTGATCAACCATCTGCCTATCACCCCTCCCCCCATATTGATCTATCACTCAACATGCGGGGGGTACACAAAAAGGCTGGAGAAACTCAGCGGGTGCAGCAGCATCTAAGGAGCGAAGGAGATAGGTGACGTTTCGGGTCGAGACCCTTCTTCAGACTGGTCAGGGATCAGGGAAACGAGAGATATAGACGGTGATGTGGAGAAATAAAGAACAATGAATGAAAGATATGCAAAAAAGTATCGATGATAAAGGAAACAGGCCATTGTAAGCTGTTTGTAGTGTGAAAATGAGAAGCTAGTGCGACTTGGGTGGGGGGGGGGGGGGGGGGGAGATGGAGAAGGAATGCCAGGGCCCGAGGGCTGAGGGAGAGGTGGGAAGGGGAGGAGGCAGCCTGGGTTAACAGAATTCAGAAAATTCAATGTTTAAGCCCAGAGGATGCAGACTCCCCAAGCGGAATATGAGGTGCTGTTCCTCCAACTTGCGGTGCTGCTCACTCTGGTCGTGGAGGAGGCCCAGGACCGAGAGGTCGGATACGGAATGTGAGGGAGAGTTGAAGTGCTGAGCCACCAGGAGGTCGAGTTGGTTATTGCGGACCGAGCGGAGGTGTTCGGCGAAACGATCGCCCAGCCTCTGCTTGGTCTCACCGATGTAGATCAGCTGGCATCTGGAGCAACGGATGCAGTAGATGAGGTTGGAGGAGGTGCAGGTGAACCTCTGTCAGACTTGGAAGGACTGCTTGGGTCCCTGAAAGGAGTGGATGGGGAAGGTGAAGGGACAAGTGTAGCATCTCTTGCGGTTGCATAACTCAACATGCGGTTGCATGTTGCATCACTCAACATGCTTTGTCCTGCCCCTTAAGACAGACATCAAAATGCAGGGGTAACTCAGTGGGTCAGGCAGCATCTCTGGAGGAACGTTTCAGGTCAAGCCCATTCTTCAGACTCCTCCACTCTTCCAGCTTCCCCCACCCCCCAGCCCAACCCACTGCAAACATTCTGAAGAAGGGTCTCAACCCGAAACATCACCGATCCATGTTCTCCAGAGAAGCTGTCTGGCCCGCTGAGTTGCTCCAGCACTTTGCCTTTTTTTTTGGTGGTAAACCAGCGTCTACAGTTCCTTGCTACTTAAATGTGTTCCTGTGGTGGTTCTTGCTCTGCCTTCTCCCTACTGGAAGAGTGCAAGTTGTGATTTGCAACCAGGGCCCTGAAGTGTAAAAGCTCTAGATATAAGTAGGACAGTATTACCCATTAGCTGCAGACTGTAGTTACAATGCAGTGATTGGAAAACCAAGAACCCATTACTCTTCTAGTTATGAACCCGGCCGCGATCGATTACATGCCCCAGGCATGCTGATAATGGTCTTGTTTGTTTCTGACCAACTGTGACTGCATCAATATCATTTCATTATGAAGTTAAAAAATTGAGAAGTCGGACTGCAGTATGTTCAACTCACTGACACGACAGTGTAACTGTGATTGTTAGTGTATTTAGCTGGAGTTTAGTGGGAAAACGCTGGATTGGAAACTGTACAGTCTGAACATCGAAGGTAGGCAAAAATGCTGGAGAAACTCAGCGGGTGAGGCAGCATCTATGGACAGAAGGAAACATAGAAAATAGGTGCAGGAGGAGGCCATGCAGCCCTTCGAGCCATTCATTGTGATCATAGCTGATCGTCCCCAATCAATAACCCATGCCTGCCTTCTCCCCATATCCCTTGGTTCCACTAGCCCCTAGAGCTCTATCTAACTCTCTCTTAAATCCATCCAGTGATTTGGCCTCCACTGCCCTCTGTGGCAGGGAATTCCACAAATTCATGAATCTCTGGGTGAAAAAGTTGTTTCTCACCTCAGTCTTAAATGGCCTCCCCTTTATTCTAAGACTGTGGCCCCTGGGTCTGGACTCGCCCAACATTGGGAGCATTTTTCCTGCAACTAGCTTGTCCAGTCGGCAACTCTTCAGGGTGGGAACCTTTCAATTATCATTCATAAACCTATTTGAACCTCTCAACAGGCTTTACGAGACGGTCGTCAGGAAGACTCAATGATCTTCCCTTTGCACCCAGGTACTTTGAGACTAATTCCACAGCTTTTCAACCAAAATCACAGCCTCACTGCTGGTTGAGAATCACAATTCACACCTTCTAATCTCAAGGGTTGTTCCTCTAGCTCCCTTGAGCAGCTAAAAATGGGTTTTGTGTTAATCATCTCAATTAAGATGGACACAAAATGCTGGAGTAACTCAGCGGGGCAGGCAGCATCTCTGGGGGGAAGGAATGGGTGGTATTTCGAGTCGAGACCCTTCTTCATCTCAATTAGGCAGCTTGCACAGGGACAATGAAACAATGGCACTGATGAACATGGCAATTAACAGTAGAAACATAGAACTGCAGATGCTGGTTTATACCGAAGACAGACACAAAACTGATTAGTAAAGGGCCTGTCCCACCAGCATGCAACTCTATGCGATTAGCGCGACCTAATGTGGTCGCTTGAGCCGTCCGGCGTCGCGGTGCCGGTCCCACTTCGATCGCTGGAGCCG